>UBIG03000073.1:0-73968 GCA_900464855.2 Musa schizocarpa
AAAATCTTTACCAAGAGCTTTAAGTCCATTGATGACATCCGTAAACCGGGTGTACATGTCTCCGATGGACTCACTTGGTTTCATTCGGAAAAGTTCGTAAGAGTGCACAAGAATGTTGATTTTGGACTCTTTCACTCGGCTAGTGCCTTCATGAGTGACCTCAAGAGTTCTCCAAATATCAAAAGCCGAATCACAAATTGAAACACGATTAAATTTGTTTTTGTCTAGTGCACAAAACAAGGCATTCATAGCCTTTGCATTTAAAGCAAAAACCTTCTTCTTCGATTCATTCCATTCGCTCATCGGAAGAGAATATTTTTGAAATCCGTTTTCAACAATAGTCCAAAGCTCGAAATCCATAGAAATGAGGAAGATCCTCATCCGAGTCTTCCAATACGTGTAATCCGACCTATTAAACATAGGTGGACGAGTGATAGAATGGCCCTCTTGCATGCTGGAGTAAGCCATCTCTCTTGGGTATTAAACTAAATATGAGAGATAACCTCGCTCTGATACCAATTGTTAGGATCGGAGCAGCACTAAGAGGGGGGGTGAATTAGTGCAGCGGATTAAAACTTCGGTTTTTAAAAAATCTTTCGTATGATAAGAGCGGAACTTTTTTTTTTTGGTAAGTAAAAGTAAATTGATTATGTGTAAAGTTTCTACAAATAGCTTTATCTATACAAGTCATAGACAAAGCCATGTAACTCATAGAGTGCGAATGCGATAGTTATGACTACACATGCTGTAGACTATAATTCCTAAGATCTTTAGCTAATAGAAAATGTTTGGCTTCACAAGATCTTTAGCAAATAGCAAAATTAAAATTGATAAAAATATATTTTTCTCTTTGGGTAAAGTGCCCCGTTTTGAGATCTTGCTCCATACAGGATCTTGAGTCTCTAATAATCTCTTTCAATAGCTGAGCATTGTTTGTGTGTTGACATTCAAAGATTCTGTTACATCTCTCCTTCCAAATCCACCAAATAGCGCATCTGAAAGTAACCTTTGCCAGTTGTGTGAGAGGCCCTTTTCTTGAGAAACATTGCATGAGGTCGCCTAGTTCTTGAAAGCGTATTCTTAAATATGCGCAGCAAAAGTAATAAGGAACTAAAGCATATAAGAAGGTTTACAATAATGTAAATAGCAATAATGAAATGCAAACCAAGGATCACGCCGATTTTAGAGTGGTTTGGTCAAATGACCAACTCCACTTGCGAGGCCCCTCTTCGATGAGACTCCCACCTTCCACTAGCAAGTCTCTTGAAATGGAAGGGTAAATACCCCTCTTACAACTCTTTACAAGCGGTTCACTCTCTTACAGATTTTCGAGAAGAGATGAGGTGAACACTAGCAAATTGAAAAGAAGACAAGCTAACACTTTTCTAAGACCTTTCTCTCAAACTCTTGCTGCTCAAAAAGTTATGTTCTCAGCTGAGATTTGAGGGGTATTTATAGGCCTCAAGAGGATTCAAATTTGGGCTCCAAAATTCAAATTCTCTTTGGGTTCCCGATGCTGGCGGTGCCACCGCCCAGCCCAGGAGGTGTCACCGCCCAGCACTCGGGTGCTAGGCGGTGCCACCGCCCAACCCTCCGGTTCACTTGGTTTGGCTTACTTTTAGCCCAAACCAAATCTGACTTTGGCCCCAATTGGCCCCTAACCAGGATATAGGATTATCTTCTTAATCCTAATCCTAATTACAAGTGAACTACATAACAAAACACATCCTAAGCAATTTATTAACCGCGAACATCAAGTCTTGTTCCGGCGAGCTTTCCGACGAACTTCCTTCGACGGGGTCCAAGCACGCTCCCGAACTTGTGATGACTTTAATGAGTAGCTGAGACTTCTCAGTGATCTCTGCGAACCTCCGACGATCTCTTCGGCGAACTTCCAACAGGTTCCCGATTTCTTCTCGGTTGGTTCCGGCAGCATCTCCGACGATTCTTCGGACTCTTAAACGTTCATCGAACTCGACTCCGGTATACTTGCTTTGTGTTTTCTGTTTATCGTAGTTAATCCTGCACACTTAACTCAATAATATGGATTAGATCAAATAACCCATCAATTGATTTTATCATCAAAATCCGAGATTCAACAGAATCATCGGAGCAGCGGGCAAAGCCCACGTCAACCTTTTATCTAATAAATGCATCCCTTCCGGAAGTCGGGGTTTGTTGCACGTATTAGCTCTAGAATTACTACGGTTATCCGAGTAGCACGTACCATCAAACAAACTATAACTGATTTAATGAGCCATTCGCAGTTTCACAGTCTGAAATAGTTCATACTTACACATGCATGGCTTAATCTTTGAGACAAGCATATGACTACTGGCAGGATCAACCAGGTAGCACGTCCTGTACGACGCCAAGCCAAACATGCCGACCCATTACCACAAGGGAAAGGGGGGCAATGATGGGAAGGCTGTCATCCGTCGAAGGGCGAGCAAGAAAGCCAACCGATCATGTGCCAAGAGTCCAAAGACCCATGGTACATTCTTATCCACTGCATCCAAGAGCACTCACGTGAACACTGGAGCCAATCGAGACGAGAGGTCTGAGACATGAGAAGTGGATAAGCGAGGTAAACGATGTCTATTTCCAAAGGAACTAGGTAGATTGTACAGGCAACACACACATCTCCGTTCGAACAGAGTACCATTGAAGAGACTTGCAACGTCGGTGGTCAACTGCACAAAAGCAGGGAGCCCACCGCGGCATACAAATCTAACACTGCTCACATGCCGACACAGTCATCCCATCGGATAGCCCATCGCCAACCACGAGCAACAAAGACTCAAGTGGCCGATCAAATAAGGCAATCGACGACAAGACACCGCCATGCACGAAGAAGTACAGAGCAATGCATTGTTGGCCACACAAGGAAGAAGAAGATTTCAATCGAAGGAAAAACGGCCCATAAACAGGCCAAAAACAGACCAAAACTGGCCATTTTTGGTTGACATTTTGCTTCGCTCACGTCATTCGCCGTAGAGCGCAAGAACTGCCCAAAAACTGGCCAAAACAGCCCCAAAACAGGCCAAAACAGGCCATTTTTGGCTGAGCGAACGAGCGGCGAGCGGCGGACAGCGAGCGAAGCGAGAGGCAGCACCGTCCCTGCTATACGATCGCCCCATACAGCCCTGTGCCACCCGGGGGGTTCCAGGGTGCTGAGATGGCTGATGTTTTGCTCCGCTCATGTCGTTCGCCGCGGCACGCAAGAACTGCCCAAAAACTGGCCAAAAACGGGCCAAAACTGGCCATTTTTGGCTGAGAGACCGAGCGGCGGACAGCGAGCGAAGCGAGAGGCAGCACCGTCCCTGTTATACGAACGCGCCATCCAGCCCTGTGCCACTCGGGGGGTTCCAGGGTGCTGAGATGGCTGACATTTTGCTCCGCTCATGTCGTTCGCCGCGGCACGCAAGAACTACCCAAAAACTGGCCAAAACGGCCCAAAAACGTGCCAAAACTGGCCATTTTTGGCTGAGCGAGCGAGCGGCGAGCGACGGACAACGAGCGAAGCGAGAGGCAGCACCGTCCCTGCTATACGAACGCCCCATCCAGCCCTGTGCCACCCGGGGGTTCCAGGGTGCTGAGATGGCTGACGTTTTGATCCGCTCACGTCGTTCGCCGCGGCACGCAAGAACAGCCCAAAAACTGGCCAAAACTGGCCAAAAATGGGCCAAACCTGGCCATTTTTGGCTGAGCGAGCGAGCGACGAACGACGGACAGCGAGCGAATCGAGAGGCAGCACCGTACCTGCTATACGAACGCCCCATCCAGCCTTGTGCCACCCGGGGGGTTCCAGGGTGCTGAGATGGCTGACGGTTTGCTCCGCTCACGTCGTTCGCCGTGGCACGCAAGAAGTGACCAAAAACTGGCCAAAAAAGGGCCAAAACTCGCCATTTTTGGCTGAGCAAGCGAGCGGCGAGCGGCGGACAGCGAGCGAAGCGAGAGGCAGCACAGTCCCTGCTATACGAACGCCCCATCCAGCCCTGTGCCACCCGAGGGGTTCAAGGGTGCTGAGATGGCTGACGTTTTGCTCTGCTCATGTCGTTTGCCGCGGCACGCAAGAACTACCCAAAATCTGGCCAAAACGGCCCAAAAACGAGCCAAAACTGGCCATTTTTTGCTGAGCGAGCGAGCGGCGAGCGGCGGACAGCGAGCGAAGTGAGAGGCAGCACCGTCCCTGCTATACGAATGCCCCATCCAGCCCTGTGCCATCCGGGGGGTTCAAGGGTGCTGAGATGGTTGTCGTTTTGCTCCGCTCACGTCATTCACCATAGCACGCAAGAACTGCCCAAAAACTGTTCAAAACTGGACAAAAACGGGCCAAAACTGGCCATTTTTGGCTGAGCGAGCGAGCGGCTAACGGCGGACAAGGAGCGACGCGAGAGGCAGCACTGTCCCTGCTATACGAACGTCCCATCCAGCCCTGTGCCACCCGGGGGGTTCCAGGGTGCTGAGATGGCTGACGTTTTGCTCTGCTCATGTCGTTCGCCGTGGCACGCAAGAACTGCTCAAAAACTGGCCAAAACGGCCCAAAAACGGGCCAAAACTGGCCATTTTTGGCTGAGCGAGCGAGCTGCGAGCGGCGGACAGCGAGCGAAGGGAGAGGCAGCACCGTCCCTGCTATACGAACGCCCCATCCAGCCCTGTGCCACCCGGGGGGTTCCAGGGTGCTGAGATGGCTGACGTTTTGCTCCGCTCATGTCGTTCGCCGCGGCACGCAAGAACAGCCCATAAACTGGCCAAAACGGCCCAAAAACGGGCCAAAACTGGCCATTTCTGGCTGAGCGCGGCGAGTGGCGAACAGCGAGCGAAGGGAGAGGCAGCACCGTCCCTGCTATACAAATGCCCCATCCAGCCCTGTGCCACCCGGGGAATTCCAGGGTGCTGAGATGGCTTATGTTTTGCTCCGCTCACGTCGTTCGCCGCGGCAAGCAAGAACTGCCCAAAAACTGGCCAAAACTGGCCAAAAAGGGCCAAAAGTGGCCATTTTTGGCTGAGCGAGCGAGCGGCGAGCGGCGGACAACGAGCGAAGCGAGAGGCAGCACCGTCCCTGCTATACGAACGCCCCATCCAGTCCTATGCCACCCGGGGGGTTCCAGGGTGCTGAGATGGCTGACATTTTGCTCCGCTCACGACGTTCGTCGCGTCATGCAAGAACTGCCCAAAAACTGGCCAAAACTGGCCAAAAACGGGCCAAAACTGGCAATTTTTGGTCGAGCGAGCGAGCGGCGAGCGGAGGACAGCGAGCGAAGCGAGAGGCAGCACCGTCCCTGCTATACGAACGCCTCATCCAGCCTTGTGCCACCCGGGGGATTCCACGGTGCTGAGATGACTGACGTTTTGCTCCACTCACGTCGTTCGCCGCAGCACGCAAGAACTGGCCAAAAACAGGCCAAAACTGGCCATTTTTGGCTGAGCGAGCGAGCGGCGAGTGGTGGACAGTGAGCGAAGCGAGAGGCAGCACCGTCCCTGGTATACGAACGCCCCATCCAGCTCTGTGCCACCCGGGGGATTCCAGGGTGCTGAGATGGCTGACGTTTTGATCCGCTCACGTCGTTCGCCGCGGCACGCAAGAACTGCCAAAAAACTGGCCAAAACTGGCCAAAAATGGGCCAAAAATGGCCATTTTTGGGTGAGCGAGTGAGCGACGAGCGGCGGATAGCGAGCGAAGCGAGAGGCAGCAACGTCCCTGCTATACGATCGCCCCATCCAGCGCTGTGCCACCCGGGGGATTCCAGGGGGTGCTGAGATGGCTGACGTTTTGCTCCGATCACGTCGTTCGCCGTGACACGCAAGTACTGCCCAAAAATTGGCCAAAACTGGCCAAAAATGGGCCAAAACTGGCCATTTTTGGCTGAGCGAGCGAGCGGCTTGCGGCGGACAGCGAGCGACGCGAGAGGCAGCACTGTCCCTGCTATACGAACGCCCCATCCAGCCCTGTGCCACCCGGGGGGTTCCAGGGTGATGAGATGGCTGATGTTTTGCTCTGCTCATGTCGTTCGCCGCGGCACGCAAGAACTGCTCCAAAACTGGACAAAACGGCCCAAAAAATGGCCAAAACTGGCCATTTTTGGCTGCGCGAGCGAGTGGCGAGCGGCGGACAGCGAGCGAAGCGAGAGGCAGCACCGTCCCTGCTATACAAACGCCCCATCCTGCCCTGTGCCACCCGGGGTGTTCCAGGGTGCTGAGATGGCTGACGTTTTGCTCCGCTCATGTCGTTCGCCGCGGCACGCAAGAACTGCCCATAAACTGGCCAAAACTGCCCAAAAACGGGCCAAAACTGGCCATTTCTGGCTGAGCGAGCGAGCGGCGAGTGGCGGACAGCGAGCGAAGCGAGAGGCAGCACCGTCCCTGCTATACGAATGCCCCATCAAGCCCTGTGCCACCCGGGGAATTCCAGGATGCTGAGATGGCTGACGTTTTGCTCCGCTCACGTCGTTCGCCGCGACACGCAAGAACTGCCCAAAAACTGGCCAAAACTGGCCAAAAACGGGCCAAAACTGGCCATTTTTGGCTGAGCGAGCGAGCAGCGTGCGGCGGACAACGAGCGAAGAGAGAGGCTGTACCGTCCCTGCTATACAAAGGCCCCATCCAGCCCTGTGCCACCCGTGGGGTTCCAGGGTGCTAAGATGGCTGACGTTTTGCTCCGCTCATGTCGTTCACCGCGGCACGCAAGAACTGCCCAAAAACTGGCCAAAACGGCCGAAAAAGGGGCCAAAACTGGCCATTTTTGGCTGAGCGAACGAGCAGCGAGCGGCGGACAGCGAGCGATTCGAGAGGCAGCATCGTCCATGCTATACGAACGCCCCATCCAGCCCTGTGCCCCCGGGGGGTTCCAGGGTGCTGAGATGGCTGACGTTTTCGCTCAGCTCATTTCGTTCGCCGCGGCACGCAAGAACTGCCCAAAAATTGGCCAAAACGGCCTAAAAACGGGCCAAAACTGGCCATTTTTGGCTTAGCGAGCGAGCGACGAGCGGCGGATAACGAGCGAAGCGAGAGGCAGCACTGTCCCTACTATATGAACACCCCATCCAGCCCTGTACCACCCGAGGGGTTCCAGGGTGCTGAGATGGCTGACGTTTTGCTCCGCTCATGTCGTTCACCGCAGCACGTAAGAACTGCCCAAAAACTGGCCAAAAACAGGCCAAAACTGGCCATTTTTGGCCGAGCGAGCGAGCGGCGAGCGGAGGACAACGAGCGAAGTGAGAGGCAGCACAGTCCCCACTATACGAACGCCCAATCCAGCCTTGTGCCACCCGGGGGGTTCCATGGTGCTTTGATGGCTAACGATTTGCTCTGCTCATGTCGTTCGCCGCGGCACGCAAGAACTGCCCAAAAATTGGCCAAAACAGCCCAAAAACGGGCCAAAACTGGACATTTTTGGCTGAGCGAGCGAGCGTCGAGCGGTGGACAGCGAGCGAAGCGAGAGGCAGCACAGTCCCTGGTATACGAACGCCCCATCCAGCCCTGTGCCACCCGGGGGGTTCCAGGGTGCTGAGATGGCAGACGTTTTGCACCGCTCATGTCGTTCGCCACGGCACGCAAGAACTGCCCAAAAACTGGCCAAAACGGCCCAGAAACGGGCCAAAACTGAGCATTTTTGGCTGAGCGAGCGAGCGGCGAGCGGCGGACAGCGAGCGAAGCGAGAGGCAGCACCGTCCCTGCTATACGAACGCCCCATCCAGCCCTGTGCCACCCGGGGTGTTCCAGGGTGCTGAGATGGCTGACGTTTTGCTCCGCTCATGTCGTTCACCGCAGCACGCAAGAACTGCCCAAAAACAGGCCAAAAACAGGCCAAAACTGGCCATTTTTGGCCGAGCGAGCGAGCGGCGAGCGGAGGACAACGAGCGAAGTGAGAGGCAGCACAGTCCCCACTATACGAACGCCCAATCCAGCCTTGTGCCACCCGGGGGGTTCCATGGTGCTTTGATGGCTAACGATTTGCTCCGCTCATGTCGTTCGCCGCGGCACGCAAGAACTGCCCAAAAATTGGCCAAAACAGCCCAAAAACGGGCCAAAACTGGACATTTTTGGCTGAGCGAGCGAGCGTCGAGCGGTGGACAGCGAGCGAAGCGAGAGGCAGCACCGTCCCTGGTATACGAACGCCCCATCCAGCCCGGTGCCACCCGGGGGGTTCCAGGGTGCTGAGATGGTAGACGTTTTGCACCGCTCATGTCGTTCGCCACGGCATGCAAGAACTGCCCAAAAACTGGCCAAAACGGCCGAGAAACGGGCCAAAACAGAGCATTTTTGGCTGAGCGAGCGAGCGGCGAGCGGCGGACAGCGAGCGAAGCGAGAGGCAGCACCGTCCCTGCTATATGAACGCCCCATCCAGCCCTGTGTCACCCGGGGGGTTCCAGGGTGCTGAGATGGCTGACGTTTAGATCCGCTCACGTCGTTCGTCGCGGCACGCAAAAACTGTCCAAAAACTGGCCAAAACTGGCCATTTTTGGCTGAGCGAGCGAGCGGCGAGCGGTGGACAGCGACCGAAGCGAGACGCATCACCGTCCCTGCTATACGAACGCCCCATCCAGCCCTATGCAACCCGGGGGGTTCCATGGTGCTGAGATGGCTGACGTTTTGCTCCGCTCACGTAGTTCGCCGTGTCACGCAAGAACTGCCCAAAAATTGGCCAAAACTGGCCAAAAACGGGCCAAAACTGGTAATTTTTGGCCGAGCGAGCGAGCGGCGAGCGGAGGACAGCGTGCGAAGTGAGAGGCAGCACCGTCCCTGCTATACGAACGCCCCATCCAGCCCTGTGCCACTCGGGGGGTTCCAAGGTGCTGAGATGGCAGACGTTTTGCTCCGCTCACGTCGTTCGCCGCAGCACGCAAGAACTGCCCAAAAACAGACCAAAATTGGCAAAAACAGGCCAAAACTGGCCATTTTTGGTTGAGCGAGCGAGTGGCGAGCGGAGGACAGCGAGCGAAGCGAGAGGCAGCATCGTCTCTGCTATACGAACGCCCCATCCAGCCCTGTACCACCCGGGGTGTTCCAGGGTGCTGAGATGGCTGACGTTTTGCTCCGCTCATGTCGTTCGCCGCGGCACGCAAGAACTGCCAAAAACTGGCCAAAACGGCCCAAAAACGTGCCAAAACTGACATTTTTGGCGGAGCGAGCGAGCGGCGAGCGGCGGACAGCGAGCGAAGCGAGAGGCAGCACATTCCCTGGTATACGAACGCCCCATCCAGCCCCGTGCCACCCGGGGGATTCCAGGGTGCTGAGATGGCTGACGTTTTGATCCGCTCACGTCGTTCACCGCGGCACACAAGAACTGCCAAAAAACTAGCCAAAACTGGCCAAAAACGGGCCAAAATGGCCATTTTTGGAAGAGCGAGCGAGCGGCGAGCGGCAGATAGCGAACGATGCGAGAGGCAGCACCATCCCTGCTATACAATCGCCCCATCCAGCCCTATGCCACCCGGGGGATTCCAGGGTGCTGAGATGGCTGACATTTTGCTCCGATCACGTCGTTTGCCGCGACACGCAAGAACTGCCCAAAAACTGGCCAAAACTGGCCAAAAACGGGCCAAAATTGGCCATTTTTGGCTGAGCGAGCGAGCGGCTAGCGGCGGACAGCGAGCGACGCGAGAGGCAGCACCATCCCTGCTATACGAACGCCCCATCCAGCCCTGTGCCACCCGGGGGGTTCCAGGGTGCTGAGATGGCTGACGTTTTGCTCTGCTCATGTCGTTCGCCGCCACGTCAAGAAATGCCAAAAAAACTGTCAAAAAAAATGGGCCAAAACTGCCATTTTTGGCTGAGCGAAGCTGGCCGCGGCGAACAGCAGCGGACAGCGCCATCGGCGGGGAGGCAGCACCGTCCCATGTTATCTGAACTCCCCATCCAGCCCCTGTGCCACCCGGGGTTCCAGGGTGCTGAGATGGCTGACGTTTTTGCTCCGCTCATGTCGTTCTCCGCGGCACGCAAGAACTGCCCAAAACTGGCCAAACGGCCCAAAAAATAGCCAAAACTGGCCATTTTTGGCTGAGCGCGACCCGAGCGGCGAGCGGGGCGGCGGACAGCGAAGCGAAGCGAGAGGCAGCACCGCCCCTGCTATCTGAACGCCCCATCCAGCCCTGTGCCACCCGGGGTTCCAGGGTGCTGAGATGGTTGACGTTTGATCCGCTCACGTCGTTCGCCGCGGCACACAAGAACTGCCAAAAACTGGCCAAAACTGGCCCAAAAATGGGCCAAAATGGCCATTTTTGGCTGAGAACGAGCTAGCGGCGGCGACAGATGGAGAAACGGGCGAGAGGCAGCACCGTCCCTACTATCAAACGCCCCATCCAGCCCTGTGCCACCGGGGGTTCCAAGGTGCTGAGATGGCTGACATTTTGTTCCGATCACGTCGTTCGCCGCGACACGCAAGAACTGCCCAAAAACTGGACAAAACTGGCCAAAAAACGGGCCAAAACTGGACATTTTGGCTGAGCTGAAGCGAAGCAGCGGCTAGCGGCGGACAACGAAAGCGGCGAGAGGCAGCATCCCTGCTATATACTGAACGCCCCATCCAGCCCTGTGCCACCCGGGTGTTCCAGGGTGCTGAGATGGTTGACGTTTTGCTCCGCTCATGTCATTCGCCGGCACGCAAGAACTGCCCAAAAACTGGCCAAAACGGCCAAAAGCGGGCCAAAACAGGCCATTTTTGGCTGAGCGAACGAAAGCAGCGAACGGCGGACAGCGATCGAATCGAGAGGCAGCACCGTTCGGTATCTGAACGCCCCATCCAGCCCTGTGCCACCCGGGGATTCCAGGGTGCTGAGATGGCTGACGTTTTTTGATCCGGCTCACGTCGTTCGCCGTGGCACACAAGAAATGCTAAAAAAACTGGCCAAAACTGGCTAAAACGGGCCAAAAATGGCCATTTTTGGCTGAGCGAAAGCAAGCTAGCGGGCGGACAGCGGGACGCGAGAGGCAGCATCGTCCCTGCTATATGAACGCCCCATCCAGCCCTGTGCCACCCGGGGGGTTCCAGGGTGCTGAGATGGTTGACATTTTGCTCCGCTCATGTTGTTCGCCACGCACGCAAGAACTGCCCAAAAAAAACAGGCCAAAAACTGCCAAAAAATGGGCCAAAACTGGCCATTTTTGTTTGAGGCGAGCTGGCGGCGGAGACGGACAGCGATCGGGCGGAGGCAGCACCGTCCATGCTATCTGAACGCCCCATCCAGCCCTGTACCACCCGGGGTTCCAGTGCTGAGATGGCTGACGTTTTGCTCCACTCACGTCGTTCGCCGCGGGCACGCAAGAACTGCCTAAAAAACTGGCCAAAACGTGCCCAAAATAGCCATTTTTGGCTGAGCGAAGCGGCGATCGGCGCCGGCAGCGGACAGCAAGCGAAAGGAGAGGAGGCAGCACCGTCCCTGCTATCTGAACGCCCCATCCAGCCCTGTGCCACCCGGGGGGTTCCATGGTGCTGAGATGGTTGACGTTTAGCTCCGCTCATGTCGTTCGCCGCGGCACGCAAGAACTGCCCAAAAACTGGCCAAAACGGCCCAAAAATGGGCCAAAACTGGCCATATATGGTTGAACGAGAGAGCGGTGAGCGGTGGACAGCGGCGGCGAGGCAGCACCGCCCCTGCTATCTGAACGCCCCATCCAGCCCTGTGCCACCCGGGGTTCCAGGGTGCTGAGATGGCTGACGTTTTGATCTCGATCACGCCGTTCGCCACAAGGCACGCAAGAACTGCCAAAAAAAACTGGCCAAAACTGGCAATTTTTGGCTGAGCGAAAGCGGCGGCGGCGGCGGCGGACAGCGAAGCGGCGAGAGGCAGCACCGTCCCTGCTATACGAACGCCCCATCCAGCCCTGTGCCACCCGGGGGGTTCCAGGGTGCTGAGATGGCTGACGTTTTGCTTCGCTCATGTCATTCACCGCGGCACGCAAGAATTGCCCAAAAACTGGCCAAAACGGCCCAAAAAGGGGCCAAAACTGGCCATTTTTGGCTGAGCGAACGAGCAGCGAGCGGCGGACATCGAGCGAATCGAGAGGCAGCATCGTCCCTGCTATACGAACGCCCCATCCAGCCCTGTGCCACCCGGGGGGTTCCAGGGTGCTGAGATGGCTGACGTTTTGCTCCGCTCATGTCGTTCGCCGTGGCACGCAAGAACTGCCCAAAAACTGGCCAAAACGGCATAAAAACAGGCCAAAACTGGCCATTTTTGGCTTAGCGAGCGAGCGACGAGCGGCGGACAGCGAGCGAAGCGAGAGGCAGCACCGTCCCTGCTATACGAACGCCACATCCAGCCCTGTGCCACCCGGGGGGTTTCAGGGTGATGAGATGGCTGACGTTTTGCTCCGCTCACATCGTTCGTCGCGGCACGCAAGAACTGGCCAAAAACGGTCCAAAACTGGCCATTTTTGGCTGAGCGAGCGAGCATCGTACGGCGGACAACGAGCGAAGAGAGAGGCAGCACCGTCCCTGCTATACGAACGCCCCATCCAGCCCTGTGCCACCCTGGGGGTTCCAGGGTGCTGAGATGGCTGACGTTTTGTTCCACTCATGTCGTTCGCCGCGGCACGCAAGAACTGCCCAAAAACTGGCCAAAACGGCCTAAAAAGAGGCCAAAACTGGCCATTTTTGGTTGAGCGAGCGAGCAGCGAGCGGCGGACAGCGAGCGAAGTGAGAGGCAGCATCGTCCCTGCTATACGAACGCCCCATCCAGCCTTGTGCCACCCGGGGGGTTCCAGGGTGCTGAGATGGCTGACGTTTTGCTCCGCTCATGTCGTTCGCCGCGGCACGCAAGAACTGCCCAAAAACTGGCCAAAACGGCCCAAAAACGTGCCAAAACTAGACATTTTTGGCTGAGCGTGCGAGCGGCGAGCGGCGGACAGCGAGCGAAGCTAGAGGCAGCACCGTCCCTGCTATACGAACGCCCCATCCAGCCCTGTGCCACCCGGGGGATTCCAGGGTGCTGAGATGGCTGACGTTTTGATCCGCTCACGTCGTTCGCCGTGGCACACAAGAACTGCCAAAAAACTGGCCAAAACTGGCCAAAAACGGGCCAAAAATGGCCATTTATGGCTGAGCGAGCGAGCGGCGAGCGGCAGATAGCGAACGAAGCGAGAGGCAGCACCGTCCCTGCTATACAATCGCCCCATCCAGCCCTGTGCCACCCGGGGGATTCCAGGGTGCTGAGATGGCTGACATTTTGCTCCGATCACGTAGTTCGCCGCGACACGCAAGAACTGCCCAAAAACTGGCCAAAACTGGCCAAAAACGGGCCAAAACTGGCCATTTTTGGCTGAGCGAGCGAGCGGTTAGCGGCGGACAGCGAGCGACGCGAGAGGCAGCACCGTCCCTGCTATACGAACGCCCCATCCAGCCCTGTGCCACCCGGGGGGTTCCAGGGTGCTGAGATGGCTGACATTTTGCTCCGCTCATGTTGTTCGCCACGGCACGCAAGAACTGTCCAAAAATGGGCCAAAACTGGCCATTTTTGTCTGAGCGTGCGAGCGGCGAGCGGCGGACAGCGATCGAAGCGGGAGGCAGCACCGTCCATGCTATACGAATGCCCCATCCAACCCTGTGCCACCCGGGGGGTTCCAAGGTGCTGAGATGGCTGACGTTTTGCTCCGCTCACGTCGTTCGCCGCGGCACGCAAGAACTGGCCAAAAACGTGCCAAAACTGGCCATTTTTGGCTGAGCGAGCGAGAGGCGAGCGGCGAGCGGCGGACAGCGAACTAAGCGAGAGGCAGCACCGTCCCTGCTATACGAACGCTCCATCCCGCCCTGTGCCACCCGGGGGGGGTTCCATGGTGCTGAGATGGTTGACGTTTAGCTCCGCTCATGTCGTTCACCGCGGCACGCAAGAACTGCCCAAAAACTGTCACGCCCCTCAAAAATATCAACAATATTTAAAATTTTCATCATAACTAACCCAGGATCCAAGCACACATTTGAGATCACTAAGAAAACATTCAGATCAAAATTTCACCTCTATAGTTTACAAATTCATAACCTGTGCAATTCATAAACATACCACACATTACTCGATAATTCATACAATCAGAACTCAACTCAACAAAATAATAACCACAACATAAATTCACAAATGGGGAAGTCTATGCAGTCACCAAACCAACGATTACCATAAGATCATATCATTACTCGAATTTAACTTAACATACCAAAATCCTATACATGAGGGATCCTTTATCTTACACAAAATCCACAGGTTTAGATTCATCGTCACATTCCATAAGATGCAGAGTATCTTATACAACAAATACACATATGCTAACAAAGATCTGCCCAAAATCTTCTAAACTTTCCACCGCCTCAGCCCAATCTTTATCATTTAAGCAAGCAATATGCTATCCTGAAAAATTTATCAACAAACGGGGTGAGCATAAAGAGCTCAGCAAGTGACTAACATATCCATATCAAAATAGTATAACTTCCAAAGAGATACAATTCCAAAATACAAGGCAGAATATACGATTTCGTAGACATAATATCATTAAGAGCAGAACACAATTGTCATTTCAATCTTACATATTTGGTTCCTGACAGATTGGGGCATAGAGTAATTGGAGCATATCAGTAACAAAGGAAACATATCGGAGCTTATCAATGGCATATAAAATGTTCCGAAGCATATCAATGGCATATGGAACATTTCGAAGCAAAATCATCAGTGAATGAAGCATATCAGAGCATAACAAAACAAATATCATACAGAAGCTCAGACGTCATCCTTGACGTTGCAATCATATCATTCTTATCCAGAGCATGAACAGAAACAACTCACCAAAACTCTGGATGTCATATCAAACATATAGAAGGTGTGGTGGGATCTCAGTCAGAATGTGATTCATCCATTTCTGAATGACCACCTGACAAAAGTCTCCCACGTCTGGGAGATCCCTCCACCCACGTCTAGGTGAAGTCAGAGGGGCCGGCAGAGCAACGCAGGCTCTAAGCATATCCCACGGAGCGGGACCCCACAGAGCGGGTAATAAGCGCATCCCACAGAGCGGGACCCCACGGAGCGGGTAATAAGCGCATACCCTTTACCATTTCTGGCAAAGGTCCAGACAATCCCATACACCAGAGTACAAGAGGGCAGTTTTAACAATAAGTAGCATATATCGGAAGCACACGCGGAACAACGAACGTGCATGTGCCTTTTCGAAACAATACGAAACAAAGAACAAATCTCTCACAAATGTATTCAGATTTGGAATGAAATAAAAACAAGAGTGTACAGGAATTTCCAAGCAATCATATTTAGCTCAAATCCAATAAGAAGGTTAAACGAATTCAAATATCCAAAGGAACGGAGCAGAATATGCGAAATCGACCAAAGCTCGATTTCGGACAGAATTCCAGTGGCACATCAAACAAATATTTCAGAATATCAATTATGCTCCAATACCCATAAGAAAACTATGGTTGAACCATATATCAATCTATATTCTGATGGAACAAATTTCATACGAAACAGGGTTCCCAACGCGGAGTTACCTTTGATTTGGTAACACAAGATCAAAAACACAATCACTGGTTTGCAGAATTTATAGGGTCGGATTCAACAGACAATAGGGTAGGCAATTGAAATCCAAAATTTTCAAACTATAAGTCAAAAGAAAGATTTTCAAGTCTAGTTTCAAATAAAATCAGTTTGGTACAATTCAGAATTTTCAACAGGGAGTTATAGGCCTTTTAGTATCGACAGGTCAGAAGTCTCGAACCCTGTTTTACAGCGTCTATAGGCTCAATTGAAACAGATGTTTGGGTAAGTATTCGGTGTCCAAAATCTACAAAATCAGTGTCAAAAGGAAGATATAAGAGTCTACTTTCAAACAAAATAGTTCCTGACCGAATTCACATTTTGTACTAAAACTTATAGCTGAAACGGTGTATAGGGGTTAGTTTACTGAAATGAAAACTTCAAAATCCATGGTTCTATGTCCAAATAGAGACATATCAGTTTCTAAATAGAAATCCTTCAATTTATTTTGATTCAACATAAAAAACAGAGACTAAAAATTCTGTAGGATGGGGTTAGAACACTTGCCTTTGAGAATTTTAGCCCTAAATGAGAAGAATTGAGCAAGAAACCTTAAAGCCCCAATTTCTTCTTCCTCTTCTTCTTCTTCTTCTTCTTCTTCTTCTTCTTCTTCTTTCTTTCTTTCTTTCCCAGATCATCCACGCAGCTGCCTTCTCTGCTTCCTTAAGAACGAAGGCAGAGAGGCTTAAGCGGTGGAGTTTGTATTTTTGTACATTTTACAGTTTAGTCCTTGTATTTAACATATTTACGATTAGGTCCTCAGGATTTACATATAGGTCCTCAGATTTTTGTTTGAATAAATCCTCCAACTCTTATGAATAAGTTCTCAGATTCATACTTTGACTTTTTATCAAATTTTAAAATAGATACCTACATTTCAACTAGAAACTTATACGAAAATTCGGAAATGAGGGGTGTTACACTCTCCCCCCATTAAAAGAAAAATTTAGTCCTCTAAATTTATCGTACCTCTATCGATGAAAAGACGGGGGTACACCTTTGTCATTTCTTCCTCTAGCTCCCATGTTGTTTCCTCTCCAGAATGATGTCTCCAAATTACTTGAACCAGTGAGATGACCCGATTCCTTAGGACTTTTTCTTTCTTATCAACGATCTGAATAGGCTCTTCCACATAAGATAAATCTTTATCACTCTCCACCAGCTCATACTTAATGATGTGAGAAGGGTCATATATATTTTTTCTAATCATCGAGACATGAAATATATCATGGACATGACTCAATGCTGGTGGCAAGGCAATCCTGTAGTTTACGTAACCAACCCTCTCGAGAACCTCAAAAGGTCCAATAAATCTTGGGCTTAACTTTCCTTTCTTCCCAAACCTTATAATGCCTTTGGAAGGGGAGACTTTTAAAAATACAAAATCTCGATTTCAAACTCAATGTCTCGTCTTCTATTGTCGGCATAACTCTTTTGTGACTTTGAGCATTTTAACCTTTTCCTTATAACTTGAATTTTTCGGAAGTTTCTTGTACCTTATCCGGTGCTAACGACTTTTCTGTCACCAACTTCTTCCCAACATATAGGTGTTATGCACTTTCGCCAGTATAAAGCTTCATAAGCAGCCATCTGAATACTTGAATGATAACTATTATTATAAGTGAACTCAACAAGTGAAATATCCTTATCCCATTCGCCTTTCCAATCCATAACATAGGCTCTAAGCAAATCCTCAAGCGTTTGAATTGTTCTTTTTCGTGACCATCGGTCCGAGGATGATATGCAGTACTAAACTTAACTTTAGTGCCCATAGATTCTGTAATCTTCTCCGAATCTAGAGAGAAATCTGAGTCTCTATCGAGAGATGATCTCCTTTGGAATACCATGAAGTCTTACTATTTCACGACATATAAATCTGCAAGTCTATCAAGCTTAATAAGTCATATTAATCGGTAGGAAATGTGCAGATTTTGTTAACCTATCAATGATAACCCAAATAGCATCATGCTTTTAGAGGTTCTGGGTAGTCCTGAAACAAAATCCATAGTAATGCATTCCCATTTCCATTCAGGAATATCTAAAGGTTGTAACAACCCTCCGTGTCTTTGGTGTTCTACTTTGATTTGTCGACAAGTCAAACATTTTGAAACATACATTGCAATTTCCTTCTTCATGCCTTCCCACCAATAATGACTTTGAAGATCTCTATACATCTTAGTGCTCCCGGGATGTATGGTGTACTTTGAAGTATGACTTTCCTTCGAGATTTGATTCTTAATATCTGGTTCATTTGGTACACATACCCTCTCCCCAAATCTCAATAGGCCATCCTTTGAAACTTGAAATTGTGGCTTCAATTCCTTTTCTACTTCACTCCTCAAGTGGATTAAATGTGGATCTCGTAATTGTCCTTCCTTAATTTGTTGAATAAGATCGGAATGCACTTGAATGGAGGCCATCAATATCATCGAGTCTTGCTCTTTCCTCAAAGCTTTCAAATCAAAATTTTCTTCTAATAACTTCCATTGCTTCACAAACCGGACTAGCCATAAAACTTGTAGATTTCCTACTAAGTGCATCGCCTACAATATTGGCTTTGCTTTCGGGTGACAACGGATGGCACAATCATAATCCTTCAGAAGTTCTATCCATCTTGCTGCCTCATGTTTAACTCTTTCCGAGTGAAAATGTATTTTAAACTCTTGTGATCAGTGAAGATTTCAAATTGTCGACCATACAAATAATGTCTCCAAATCTTTAGAGCAAAAAATAATTGCTGCTAATTCCAAATCATGAGTTGGATAATTCAATTCATAACCTTTAAGTTGCCTAGAAGCATAAGCAATTACTCTCCTTCCTGCATCAAAACACATCCTAGGCCTTTTCTTGAAGCATCAAGATAAACTACAAATCCCTCACTACCACTTGGAATAGTGAGAATAGGGGCACTAGTCAATCTTCTTTTTAACTCTTGAAAACTTTGCTCACAATCATCACCCCATACAAATTTCATATTCTTCTTAGTGAGTTTGGTGAGAGGTTGAGCAATTCGAGAAAATCCCTCCACAAATCTCCTGTAATAACCCGCCATGCCCAAGAAGCTTGAACTTCTGTTACATTTGTTGGTACTTCCCATTCAACTACGGCTTCTATTTTCCTTGGATCAACAGATATACCCTTCCCTGAAATCACATGGCCTAAGAAAGCAACTTCATTCAACCAAAATTCACATTTCTTTGAACAAGATACAACTTCTTTTCTCTTAGTATGGACAACACATCTCTCAAGTGTTCCTCATGCCGGACGATTACTCTTTGAATACACCAATATGTCATCAATAAATACAATTACACAGATATCCAAAAGCGGTTGAAATATCCTATTCATTAGTTCCATAAAAGCTGCAGGGGGCATTTGTCAAACCGAAAGGCATCACCAAGAATTCATAATGACCATATCGAAGTTCAAAAGCTGTTTTTTGAAATATCCTCCTCCTTGATCTTCAATCGATAGTAAACGACCTCAGGTCAATCTTAGAGAATACTTGTGCACCCTGTAGTTGATCAAACAAATCATCAATTCTAGGTATGGGATACTTATTTTTGATGGTCACCTGATTCAATTGTCTATAATCAATACAAAGCCTCCATGTTCCATCCTTCTTCTTCACTAATAGTCGAGCACCCCATGGGGATACTTTGGGTCGTATGAAACCCTTATCTAATAATTCTTGTATTTGCTTCTTTAATTCCTCTAGCTCGAAAGTGGTGCCATTCTGTAGGGAGGCTTAGATATTGGGGTTGTCTTGAGAGACCGGATCAATAGCAAATTCACCCTCTATCTAGAGGTAAACCAAAAAGTCATCCGGGAATACATCAGGGAATTCTTTGACCACTACAATTTCATCTAGATGGGTTTTCTGATTTGAATGCTCCTTTACACACACCATATAACAAAAAACAACCTTTTCTGCATAAGACGATATACTTGAAGTGCTGATATCAAGCAAGGAGGCAAATCATGCCTAATGCCCTCAAAAAAAAATATAAAATGATCCGGTATGCAGAAAGTAATTATTTTTTGTAACAATCAATACTAGCGTGATGAGAAGATAACCAATCCATGCCAAGTATAATATCAAAGCCCCGGATCTCTAGGAGAATCAAATCAGCAAGGAGTTCGTGGTCCCCAATAGAGATCAAACAAGATGGGTAGACCAAGTTTGTTGCCAATGAATCTCCAACAGAAGGTTGTTACATATAACATATAATCCAGGGGTTTAGGTAGAATATCCAAGTAACAAGCAAAGTATTGTGAAACAAACGATAAGTTGGAGCCGGATCAAACAAAACTTTTGCATTTCTTTTAGAAACATGAAGAATACCTTCCACCACTGATTTAGAAGCTTTAGAATCTTGTTCAATTGATAGCGTACACTCTAGCATGAGGGTCTAGGAGACAATGGCTCTTTTTTCTTCTTCCTCAAAGGGCAATCTTTTTATTTGATGATCCAACTTTCCACAACCAAAACATGCCCCAATCACCCAAAAACTTGACTTGTTTCATAACTTAACTTGCAATTCACATATGATTGAGTCTTTTGCGATGACTTTCCTTTTCAAATCCAAATGTCTTGACACTCTTGTTATTACTTTCTGATTCATTTCCAATCATATTTTTATTAGTAAACTTGTCCTTATCATTCGTAACACTGATCTCCAAAAATTATTTTCTTTGTTGCCATTAATGATCAGCCTCTACTTCTAATATAAGGAGGAAAAAGAATTCTTTCAATCATTAGAACAATTTTGTACATCAAATATCTTCTCTGTTTGCATCATCCGTTTTTCTACCACCAATGAAATTTGGTTTACCATGTTTTCAAGGCGCCACTGATTTTGTATCCTCGATCAACCCTTTCATCCCCTTAATTAATCGAAACAAATGAAATAGGAGGACCATATGTCCTCATCATCCTAGATTCCTAAAATGCATCAAAGAAAATTTCCACCAATAATTATCTTTGGACCTCAATATATTTTGCACGTCAACATATCAAATATTTCAAAGTGATCCTCAAACAATCTTTCGATACCACCTCTGTCACGCCCCTCAAAAATATCGACAATATTTAAAATTTTCATCATAACTAACCCAGGATCCAAGCACACATTTGAGATCACTAAGAAAACATTCAGATCAAAATTTCACCTCTATAGTTTACAAATTCATAACTTTCGTGCAATTCATAAACATACCACACATTACTCGATAATTCATACAATCGAACTCAACTCAACAAAATAATAACCACAACATAAATTCACAAATGGGGAAGTCTATGCAGTCACCAAACCAACGATTACCATAAGATCATATCATTACTCGAATTTAACTTAACATACCAAAATCCTATACATGAGGGATCCTTTATCTTACACAAAATCCACAGGTTTAGATTCATCGTCACATTCCATAAGATGCAGAGTATCTTATACAACAAATACACATATGCTAACAAAGATCTGCCCAAAATCTTCTAAACTTTCCACCGCCTCAGCCCAATCTTTATCATTTAAGCAAGCAATATGCTATCCTGAAAAATTTATCAACAAACGGGGTGAGCATAAAGAGCTCAGCAAGTGACTAACATATCCATATCAAAATAGTATAACTTCCAAAGAGATACAATTCCAAAATACAAGGCAGAATATACGATTTTTGTAGACATAATATCATTAAGAGCAGAACACAATTGTCATTTCAATCTTACATATTTGGTTCCCACAGATTGGGGCATAGAGTAATTGGAGCATATCGGTAACAAAGGAAACATATCGAGAGCTTATCAATGGCATATAAAATGTTCCAAGCATATCAATGGCATATGGAACATTTCGAAGCAAAATCATCATGAATGAAGCATTGAGCATAACAAAACAAATATCATACAGAAGCTCAGGCGTCATCCTTGACGTTGCAATCATATCATTCTTATCCAGAGCATGAGCAGAAACAACTCACCAAAACTCACGGATGTCATATCAAACATATAGAAGGTGTGGTGGGATCTCGGTCAGAATGTGATTCATCCATTTCTGAATGACCACGACAAAAAAGTCTCCCACGTCTGGGAGATCCCTCCACCCACGTCTAGGTGAAGTCGGAGGGGCCGCAGAGCAACGAGGGCTCTAAGCATATCCCACGGAGCGGGACCCCACAGTGGGGTAATGTTTATCCCACAGAGCGGGACCCCACGGAGCGGGTAATAAGCGATACCCTTTACCATTTCTGGCAAAGGTCCAGACAATCCCATACACCAGAGTACAAGAGGGCAGTTTTAACAATAAGTAGCATATATCGGAAGCACACGCGAACAACGAGCGTGCATGTGCCTTTTTTTCAAAAACAATCTGAAACAAAGAACAAATCTCTCACAAATGTATTCAGATTTGGAATGAAATAAAAAAACAAGAGTGTACAGGAATTTCCAAGCAATCATATTTAGCTCAAATCCAATAAGAAGGTTAAACGAATTCAAATATCCAAAGGAACGAGCAGAATATAAATCGACCAAAGCTTCGATTTCGGACAGAATTCCAGTGGCACATCAAACAAATATTTCAGAATATCAATTATGCTCCAATACCCATAAGAAAACTATGGTTGAACCATATATCAATCTATATTCTGATGGAACAAATTTCATACGAAACAGGGTTCCCAACGCGGAGTTACCTTTGATTTGGTAACACAAGATCAAAAACACAATCACTGGTTTGCAGAATTTATAGGGTCGGATTCAACAGACAATAGGGTAGGCAATTGAAATCCAAAATTTTCAAACTATAAGTCAAAAGAAAGATTTTCAAGTCTAGTTTCAAATAAAATCAGTTTGGTACAATTCAGAATTTTCAACAGGGAGTTATAGGCCTTTTAGTATCGACAGGTCAGAAGTCTCGAACCCTGTTTTACAGCGTCTATAGGCTCAATTGAAACAGATGTTTGGGTAAGTATTCGGTGTCCAAAATCTACAAAATCAGTGTCAAAAGGAAGATATAAGAGTCTACTTTCAAACAAAATAGTTCCTGACCGAATTCACATTTTGTACTAAAACTTATAGCTGAAACGGTGTATAGGGGTTAGTTTACCGAAATGAAAACTTCAAAATCCATGGTTCTATGTCCAAATAGAGACATATCAGTTTCTAAATAGAAATCCTTCAATTTATTTTGATTCAACATAAAAATAGAGACTAAAAATTCTGTAGGATGGGGTTAGAACACTTGCCTTTGAGAATTTTAGCCCTAAATGAGAAGAATTGAGCAAGAAACCTTAAAGCCCCAATTTCTTCTTCCTCTTCTTCTTCTTCTTCTTCTTCTTCTTCTTCTTTCTTTCTTTCTTTCCCAGATCATCCACGCAGCTGCCTTCTCTGCTTCCTTAAGAACGAAGGCAGAGAGGCTTAAGCGGTGGAGTTTGTATTTTTGTACATTTTACAGTTTAGTCCTTGTATTTAACATATTTACGATTAGGTCCTCAGGATTTACATATAGGTCCTCAGATTTTTGTTTGAATAAATCCTCCAACTCTTATGAATAAGTTCTCAGATTCATACTTTGACTTTTTATCAAATTTTAAAATAGATACCTACATTTCAACTAGAAACTTATACGAAAATTCGGAAATGAGGGGTGTTACAAAAACTGGCCAAAACGGCCCAAAAATGGGCCAAAACTGGCCATTTATGGTTGAACGAGCTAGCGGCGAGCGGTGGACAGCGAGCGAAGCGAGAGGCAGCACCGTCCCTGCTATACGAACGCCCCATCCAGCCCTGTGCCACCCGGGGGGTTCTAGGGTGCTGAGATGGCTGACGTTTTGTTCCGCTCACGTCGTTCGCCGTGGCACGCAAGAACTGCCCAAAAACTAGCCCAAACTGGCAATTTTTGGCTGAGCAAGCGAAAGCAGCGGCGGCGAAGGCGACAACGAATGGCGAGAGGCAGCACCGTCCCCTGCTATCTGAACGCCCCATCCAGCCCTGTGCCACCGGGGGTTCCAGGGTGCTGAGATGGCTGACATTTTGCTCCGCTCATGTCTTTCGCCGTGGCACGCAAGAACTACCCAAAAACTAGCCAAAACGGCCCAAAAAGGGGCCAAAACTGGCCATTTTTGGCTGAGCGAACGAGCAGCGAGCGGCGGACATCGAGCGAATCGAGAGGCAGCATCGTCCCTGCTATACGAACGCCCCATCCAGCCCTGTACCACCCGGGGGGTTCCAGGGTGCTGAGATGGCTGACGTTTTGCTTTGCTCATGTCGTTCGCCGTGGCACGCAAGAACTGCCCAAAAACTGGCCAAAACGGCCTAAAAACGGGCCAAAACTGGCCATTTTTGGCTTAGCGAGCGAGCGACGAGCGGCGGATAGCGAGCGAAGCGAGAGGCACCGTCCCCTGCTATCTTAACGCCACATCCAGCCCTGTGCCACCGGGGATTTCAGGGTGATGAGATGGCTGACGTTTTTTTGTTCGCCACGACGCTCGTCGTCGCGCACGCAAGAACTGGCCAAAAACGGGCCAAAACTGGCCATTTTTGGCTGAGCGAGCGAGCAGCGTACGACGGACAGCGAGCGAAGAGAGAGGCAGCACCGTCCCTGCTATACGAACGCCCCATCCAGCCCTGTGCCACCCTGGGGGTTCCAGGGTGCTGAGATGGCTGACGTTTTGTTCCACTCATGTCGTTCGCCGCGGCACGCAAGAACTGCCCAAAAACTGGCCAAAACGGCCTAAAAAGAGGCCAAAACTGGCCATTTTTGGTTGAGCGAGCGAGCAGCGAGCGGCGGACAGCGAGCGAAGCGAGAGGCAGCATCGTCCCTGCTATATGAACGCCCCATCCAGCCCTGTGCCACCCGGGGGGTTCCAGGGTGCTGAGATGGCTGACGTTTTGCTCCGCTCATGTCGTTCGCTGTGGCACGCAAGAACTGCCCAAAAACTGGCCAAAAATGGCCATTTTTGACTGAGCGAGCGAGTGGCGAGCGGAGAACAGCGAGCAAAGCGAGAGGCAGCATCGTCCCTGCAATACGAACGCCCCATCCAGCCCTGTACCACCCGGGGTGTTCCAGGGTGCTGAGATGGCTGACGTTTTGCTCCGCTCATGTCGTTCGCCGCGGCACGCAAGAACTGCCCAAAAACTGGCCAAAACGGCCCAAAAACGTGCCAAAACTAGCCATTTTTGGCTGAGCGAGCGAGCGGCGGACAGCGAGCGAAGCGAGAGGCAGCACCGTCCCTGCTATACGAACGCCCCATCCAGCCTTGTGCCACCCGGGGGATTCCAGGGTGCTGAGATGGCTGACGTTTTGATCCGCTCACGTCGTTCGCCGCGGCACACAAGAACTGCCAAAAAACTGGCCAAAACTAGCCAAAAACGGGCCAAAAATGGCCATTTTTGGCTGAGCGAGCGACCGGCGAGCGGCAGATAGCGAACGAAGCAAGAGGCAGCACCGTCCCTGCTATACAATCGCCCCATCCAGCCCTGTGCCACCCGAGGGATTCCAGGGTGCTGAGATGGCTGACATTTTGCTCCAATCACGTCGTTCGCTGCGACACGCAAGCACCGCCCAAAAACTGGCCAAAAACGGGCCAAAACTGGCCATTTTTGGCTGAGCGAGCGAGCGGCAAGCGGCGGACAGCGAGCGACGCGAGAGGCAGCACCGTCCCTGCTATACGAACGCCCCATCCAGCCCTGTGCCACCCGGGGGGTTCCAGGGTGTTGAGATGGCTGACATTTTGCTCCGCTCATGTTGTTCGCCACGGAACGCAAGAACTGCCCAAAAACAGGCCAAAACGGCCCAAAAATGGGCCAAAACTGGCCATTTTTGTCTGAGCGTGCGAGCGGCGAGCGGCGGACAGCGATCGAAGCGGGAGGCAGCACCGTCCATGCTATACGAACGCCCCATCCAACCCTGTGCCACCCGGGGGGTTCCAAGGTGCTGAGATGGATGACGTTTTGCTCCGCTCACGTCGTTCGCCGCGGCACGCAAGAACTGGCCAAAAACGTGCCAAAACTGGCCATTTTTGGCTGAGCGAGCGAGAGGCGAGCGACGAGCGGCGGACAGTGAGCGAAGCGAGAGGCAGCACCGTCCCTGCTATACGAACGCCCCATCCAGCCCTGTGCCACCCGGGGGGGGTTCCATGGTGCTGAGATGGTTTACGTTTAGCTCCGCTCATGTCGTTCACCGCGGCACGCAAGAACTGCCCAAAAACTGGCCAAAACGGCCCAAAAATGGGCCAAAACTGGCCATTTATGGTTGAACGAGCTAGCGGCGAGCGGTGGACAGCGAGCGAAGCGAGAGGCAGCACCGTCCCTGCTATACGAACGCCCCATCCAGCCCTGTGCCACCCGGGGTTCCAGGGTGCTGAGATGGCTGACGTTTTGCTCCGCTCACGTCGTTCGCCGTGGCACGCAAGAACTGCCCAAAAACTGGCCCAAACTGGCAATTTTTGGCTGAGCAAGCGAGCGGCGAGCGGCGAGCGGCGGACAGCGAGCGAAGCGAGAGGCAGCCCGTCCCTGCTATACGAACGCCCCATCCAGCCCTGTGCCACCCGGGGGGTTCCAGGGTGCTGAGATGGCTGACATTTTGCTCCGCTCATGTCATTCGCCGCGGCACGCAAGAACTACCCAAAAACTAGCCAAAACGGCCCAAAAAGGGGCCAAAACTGGCCATTTTTGGCTGAGCGAACGAGCAGCGAGCGGCGGACATAGAGCGAATCGAGAGGCAGCATCGTCCCTGCTATACGAACGCCTCATCCAGCCCTGTGCCACCCGGGGGGTTCCAGGGTGCTGAGATGGCTGACGTTTTGCTCTGCTCATGTCGTTCGCCGTGGCACGCAAGAACTGCCCAAAAACTGGCCAAAACGGCCTAAAAACGGGCCAAAACTGGCCATTTTTGGCTTAGCGAAAGCGAGCGACGAGCGGCGGACAGCGAAAGCGGCGAGAGGCAGCACCGTCCCTGCTATCTTAACGCCACATCCAGCCCTGTGCCACCGGGGGATTTCAGGGTGATGAGATGGCTGACATTTTGCTCGCCACGACGCTCGTCAGCGCACGCAAGAACTGGCCAAAAACGGGCCAAAACTGGCCATTTTTGGCTGAGCGAGCGAGCAGCGTACGACGGACAGCGAGCGAAGAGAGAGGCAGCACCGTCCCTGCTATACGAACGCCCCATCCAGCCCTGTGCCACCCTGGGGGTTCCAGGGTGCTGAGATGGCTGACGTTTTGTTCCACTCATGTCGTTCGCCGCGGCACGCAAGAACTGCCCAAAAACTGGCCAAAACGGCCTAAAAAGAGGCCAAAACTGGCCATTTTTGGTTGAGCGAAGCGAGCAGCGAGCGGCGGACAGCGCCGAAAGCGAGAGGCAGCATCGTCCCTGCTATACGAACGCCCCATCCAGCCTTGTGCCACCCGGGGGGTTCCAGGGTGCTGAGATGGCTGACGTTTTGCTCCGCTCATGTCGTTCGCCGTGGCACGCAAGAACTGCCCAAAAACTGGCCAAAATGGCCATTTTTGGCTGAGCGAGCGAGCGGCGAGCGGAGAACAGCGAGCAAAGCGAGAGGTAGCATCGTCCCTGCAATACGAACGCCCCATACAGCCCTGTACCACCCGGGGTGTTCCAGGGTGCTGAGATGGCTGACGTTTTGCTCCGCTCATCATGTCGTCAGCCGCGCACGCAAGAACTGCCAAAAAACTGGCCAAAATGGCCCAAAAACGCGGCCAAAACTGGCCATTTTTGGCTGAGCGAAATGAAGCGGGCGAAGCCGGCGGACATCGAGCAAAGAGAGGCAGCACCGCCCCAGCTATATCGAACGCCCCATCCAGCCCCCTGTACACCCGGGGTTCCAGGGTGCTGAGATGGCTGATGTTTTGCTCTGCTCATCTCGTTTCATGCCGAGGCACGCAAGAACTGCTCAAAACTGGCCAAAACGCCCAAAAAAGGGCCAAAACTGGCCATTTTTGGCTCGAGCGAAAGTAGCGAAAGCACCAAATCTATTAGAGAATTACTCCAAGTTGGGGTGAAAACTTCCTGCATTCCAGAAGTTCAATGGCATTGAGAAGGTGAATCATTTTTGGCGGAGCTAACTCAACGGGGAGTGCAAACACTTCAAGTTTCGGGGAAGTGTGAGCAAAGAGCAAAGGCCAAGAAGGCCAGTAAGAACTGCTCGATGCATGGAGTACAACCTCGGGAGGAGGCGAAGTCAAGTAACCTTTGCCTTCTCAACCCTTAAGAGAATGGGCTAAACCGAAAACCCCAATTCTCTTATCTATCCAGCAGAGGAGCTCGCAAAAGTTCAAAGACCCTTCAAGATAATGGAAGACAATAGTTGTCAAATCCTCACCAATGGTGATCGTTATTCGAGAGTAGATTGTCCGCTTCATTTCCCAACGAAATGCTAATCGAAAGCGGAAGTGATGCGAACCTACTTGGATGTGACAACTAAGTGAAAGAAGAGTCAATGAGCAAATTTTGTGGAGGAAGAACCCAAATCTTCAGAAGTTTATAGACGATGCTCGTTAAAAGCTTCAACAAGCATCCACCCAGTTCAAGCAGCATGAGGCATTTGAGAGACCGGCACAAGAAGGATTGTCTTTTCCTTCATTTGAAGGATCCAGAGGAATCAACAAGGATCAACACAACTCAGCCAACCCCACACCGGAGTCGAAGTCATTGGTGAGTTGAAGCAACATGGAGGATCAAAAGGTTCGACTACCAAAAAACAACAGTGGGAGAGAAGTTGGGAGCAAGGGACGATTGTACTGGAGCAGAAGATTGAAGACTCAAGAGAGGCAAGGAGTTGCAGTGTCGACAAAGACTTCGACAAGGACGTCGGAAGGAATAAGTGGGGGAGAATGTCATGGACAAACTTCTAAAAAGGGTGTTTGATGTAATGCTTATGTATGTCCGTGTCTTTTGGTATGTTCATGCATTGTACAGCATGTAGGGGACGGCCAAGGCTTGATAGTCCCATTTTAGTTGGGTCGGTGGGCGCTTTAGGCTTTGTAAACAAAGGTTGTGTCATGTGGGACGCGTGTGAGAGATTTTCGGTCCAGAATGTACCATTTTACCCTTTGTTGTGCAACCGCTCAGAGCTTGTAAAGTCTGTTTGTAATTTGCATTGTCTATAAAGTGTTTTTC
This sequence comes from Musa schizocarpa, assembly GCA_900464855.2. NCBI lineage: Eukaryota > Viridiplantae > Streptophyta > Magnoliopsida > Zingiberales > Musaceae > Musa > Musa schizocarpa. The sequence continues at coordinate 28,676 of UBIG03000073.1, forward strand.
GGAGATGTTTGCTTGTGGATCCCGAGTGAGGCCTTTTTTTCTCCGTCTCCGTTTCTCTTTTTGTGGGACCTAAGGGACCATGGGAGGCTTCGGGGGAGGTGACCCTCGCGATTTAACACGCCAAGGGTGCCGCGACGACTTAGGCGAAAACCAGCTAAGTCCGTGATGATGGTATCGAGCAGACAAGCACTCATAGAAACACTTAGCATGCAAACGTGGGGACCTAGCGGGCTGCGTTGAGGGCAGTCAAGACACGCCGCGACCATTTGGGGAAAACGGGCATGGAGATGTTGGGAAGAGGAGTCGCCGAGGAGCCGGGCATCCGAGATTGGCATTTAGAGGAATGGCCAACCCTTCGCACAAGAGGCACCACGAGAACGACAAGCTTGGAAGAATGTGAAGCGCACAAAGGTTGGGATGGCTGAGTTTGAGCTACTGACTCAACGTTGACAACTATACTTGATGGTGCTCAAGGCAAGCTTGAGGTGCTTGGTAAAGGATGAGACCATCCAAGGTGGAATGAGTGGGCTCAACGACCAAAAGAGTTATGCAAAAGCTCACAGAGGTGAGGGGAATTGCTAGCTCGAAGAATTTGGTACTCATACATGGGCTTGTGGCGCGGACGCACGGAATGTTCGGGGTTATCCCAAGGCTTAATCAAAACTCGCCATGGAGCATTGAAACTTTCTCTTCGGCATGCAAAGGATACATCCAGGAGGCTGAATGGTGCAACTAGTTCAGCATGTTGCTAGGGCCCCGAGGGGTGCAGCAGGGGGGGTTGTATTGACGGGAGTCACAACCCAGCAAGTGTGTTTGCGGGAGGCAGAACAATGCACAGTTTGTTCAGCAGATCGGAGTAGTCCAAGGGATGGTGGTCTCTCAAAACTAAGAGAGATGTTGCTCCAATGGGATAGTTATCCGAGAGATAAGTCCCGCCTCCCAGAGGGAGAATCATGTGGGACGGACCTCACAAGTTGAGGAGGAGTACCTCAACAAACAACAACTCCATGATGCTCAATGGGTGAGCAAGCGACGAGGAGTCGTCCGATGATCTCGCTTTGAGAGAATGCATTGGTGGATGCATTGCGAGATCAAGTGGGGGGAGGACCCAAGGCAACACAAATGAAGGCACACTTGGAGTCGACACGAGATCGGACTCAAGGGAGGGCTGACCCGTGGAATGGTGGGCTGAGGGCCACCATCAACTCAATGCAAAAGCGAGGAGCCGGAGCAACTTGGGTGTAACTTGGTGAAGTACCCAAGCCGCTTAAGGGAGCCAAAGATAAAAAAGTTGGAACATGGAGCAGAGGCACGGCTTTCCTTAGACAGAGGTCAAGGACATGAACTCTGCAGAGGCAAGAGTAAGATCATGTTGTTCCATGGGTCCTTCATTCCGATGGAGCGGACTCATCTTGCATGGTGCCAAAGACTAAGGGAGCTTCAGGGCACATGCACCTTATCTCGGAGGAGCATTTGATGGAGGAACTAAGGCGACTCAATTATGGAGGCTTAAGTTGGGATCAGAATGCCTTAGCACGGGCAAGAGGATGCGAGGTGGGTACTCTTGAAGAATATGCCACAGTGTTGTCATTCAAGTTGCTATAAAGGAGGCGGCGCAGCAAAGATTGTGCCTGGTAGGGGTAGAGGCCCGTGATCCGCACAATGGTGCACTAATTGCAGCCAAGTCGGGGACTTTGGGAGCTACTAGGGCGACGGACTATCCTAGAGCGGTGTTTCATCGTGGTGTGACCCAAGAGTGGGTGGATGAAGGTCGATTGCCGAGGAGTTTTAACAAAATCAAGGTAGAGGAGACCCCGCGATGTATTGGCAGTGACACACATGGAGGGTTCACAATTCGAAGTTTTTCCACAAGGATCGAATGCAATAGAGATGTCGCCGAGGTGACATGGTGCAAATAATCGTGGTGGAACAATCCGCGTGGCAATGCGATTCACACAACCTAGCCCCGTGGAGGGACTAGATCATACCGGAGGTATGATTGGGAGCTACCGGAAGCTCCCACTTCGTGAACAACACGACGGCAAGAAGGGCTATGGATTCAAGGAGTGAAAGCCATGGTATCGCAGAGGCGGGTCTTCCGTATGCATGCATCGAATTTTGCATCGGATGAAAGCCTTGGTCATCAAGATATGGGGCTGTGTTCCACCAAGGGAAAAGTTCGAATGCAAGTACCAAAGTGGAGTCCCATGGAGGGACTTGATCATACAATGCGGTATGATCGAAGCAACCGGAGAGTTGGACCGCTCCGTGAGCTCATATTCACTTAAGGGAGCCCGACAAGTCGAGGACAAGGTCGAAAGTGTTTAACGTTGCTACCAAGGAAGCTAAGGAGAACAGAATCAGTGCAAACCCTACAACGTGATGGCAGAGGCCGCATGGGAGTTGTAGTTCCGTCTCTCCATCGACCGCATCGGATCGCTTGGAGAACACAGAGGTGTTGAAGAAGCGGGGTCGAAAGGGGCGAGGAAGAAGGACGACGAGTCCAGAGGGACTTAGCTACCCAAAATCAAGCATCGTTAGAATGGAGGTGGACCAGAGGAGTGCCACAGAGACATTTCTACCGATCGTGAAGAAAAGGGATGCGATGCGAGGCGACGGATAGTAGTGCCATGGGCATGGCAGCACCATGGTACCGGCAGAGGGGGGACTTCCGTGAAAGTCATTGATCCCTTGCTCTCATGGAGGGAGAGCGCTTGGGTAAATAAAAGGGGCCGAGGAGGTGGAGCATGCAGAGGCAAACTCCAAGTACCGAGACAAGGTCAAGGGCGAGGCCAAGGAACTTGTAAGACCGGTGTCAATGAGTTTTTCATCAAGATAGTCGAAAGTGAAGGACTTCGGGTCATGCAAGAGTGCACCACTAAGGACGAAGTCAAGACGTGCTTGTGTTGTACCTTCGCCACTGTGGGAGTAGGCGGTAGGGTTGATGGAGAAGACGGTACAATCAATGAGGCGACCAAATCTATTAGAGAATTACTCCAAGTTGGGGTGAAAACTTCCTGCATTCCAAAAGTTCAATGGCATTGAGAAGGTGAATCACAAAGAGCTAACTCAACGTAAGGAGTGCAAACACTTCAAGTAAGCCGGAAGTGTGAGCAAAGAGCAAAAGGGCCAAGAACCACTTCGATGCATGGAGTACAACTCGAGGAGGCTAAAGAAGTCAAGTAACCTTTGCCTTTTCAACCCTTAAGAGAATGGGCTTAAACCGAAAACCCCAATTCTCTTATCTATCCAGCAGAGGAGCTCTGCAAAAGTTCAAAGACCATTCGAAGATAATGGAAGACAATAGTTGTCAAATCCTCACCAATGGTGATCAGTGTTACTGAGAGTAGATTGTCCGCTTTATTTCCCAACGATGCAGGAAAGCCAACGATGCAGGAGTCAGATCGTCCTAGGGAGATCTGGTCGCTGCTATAGTACCGTCGCCCTAGATCTGGTCGCCGCTACAGTATCGCCGCCCGCCGCTACAGTACCGTCGATATTGTTATTCTAGTGGAAACAAAAATTAAACAATCGCGCATTCAAGCTCAAAAGAATTTAATATGGCCGGACGCAGAACTGTTTACCAATGACTCAAATGACACTTTTGGTAGAATATGGGTCTTATGGCATCCTAACTCTATTAATGCTTGGTTTATTTCTGCTACTGATCAATTCATTCATCTTAAGGTAGAGGATAAAAAGAATGGCTGTCAATTCAATTTCACTGGTATATATGCTTCAAACAGTATGCAAGAAAGAAATACTCTTTGGTCTGACCTGACTAATATTGTAAATGGCTGTCTCAATGTACCTTGGATTGTTCTTGGAGACTTTAATATTGTTCGGTACACAAATGAAAAACAGGGTGGTAGACAACTTTCAGAAAGCCAGCTTCAAAAGTTCAATGATTACATTGACACTGCAGCATTGTTTGATATGAAATCTGTGGGTAATTGGCTCTCCTGGAGTAATCAAGGTGCTGCTAACAGAAAAATAATGGCTCGACTTGATAGGTGTTTGATTAATCATGAATGGTTAACAGTTTACCCAGATTCACTTCTTGAGTATGGTGCTCCTTTGTTTTCTGACCATTCTTTAATGTATATACACGCAGAAAAAGCGACACCAAGAGGCAAGAAACCGTTTAGATTCTTTAACATGTGGAGTACTCATCCTCAATTTCTTGATGTTATCAGATCTGCTTGGAATGTTAATGTGCATGGATCCCCCCCTTACATCTTATGTCAAAAGCTCAATGCCTGTAAAGCAGCACTAAAGGAGTGGAATACAAATACCTTTGGCAATATTAACACTAGAGTTCAACTTTGCAGAAAGGAACTAATGTCTTTGCAACATGAGCTGCAACTTCAGCCAAATGATGAAAATATTATCTACAAAGAGGCAGAAGCCAGAAATAACTTCATGCAAGCCTTAAAACAGGAGGAAAGTTTTGCAAAGCAGAATTCTCGACAACATTGGCTTACGCTAGGGGATTCCAATACAAAATTTTTCTATGCTTCAATTGCTACTCGAAGGGCTATTAACCAGATCAGCAAATGCAGAGACAAAGATGATAATCTTATTGAGAAGTTGGATGAAGTTAAAGCACACAGAGCAATTTTTTTTTTATTCCTTACTCAATCAAGCTGGGAAACCTAATAACATTCATGTGGAGCCGACTAGAAAACTTGATTAGGAAGCTATTTCAATCCTCAATGCCCCAATTACAGATGACTAAATTGTATGTGTTGTCTTTAAGTCACCAAAGCACAAAAGCCCAGGTCCAAATGGATTTCCAACTGAATTTTACCAAACTGCTTGGTCTATTATTAGAAAATGATATGATCAAGGCTTGCCAACATTTTTTTTCTCTTCAGTCATATTCTTAGAGAGATGAATTGCACTTTTATTTCCTTAATTCAAGAATGTAGGGGGCTGATTCACTAGAGAACTATCGACCCATATCATTATGCAACTTTATTTACAAGATCATCTCCAAAGTATTGGCAAATAGAATGCAAAAGGTAATACACAAGATCATTAGCCCAAACCAAGCTGCTTTCATCAAAGGGAGAAGTATACATCATAACATTTTGCTTGCTAATGACTTGGTCAAAGATTTGCATTCAAAAGCAAGAGGGACAAAAAATATGTTTTAAAGCTGATTTACGGAAAGCCTTCGATTCAGTTAATAGGAAGTTTATCTATAAGATGCTCCTCGATATGAACTTCCCACAGCAATGGGTTAATTTGATTCAATCTTGCCTGAAACTCCAAAGTTTTCGATACTTTTTAATGGCTCACCAATTGGTTTTTTTGGGAGCACAAATGGCATCCCACAAGGTGATCCACTCTCTCCAGATCTTTTTTACTATTTGCGATGGAAGGACTTAGCTGTATGTTGGAACACGAAGTCTTAAATGGCAGCATTAAGGTACCCATTATTGGTTCTGTTCATATATCACATATAACATTTGCAGATGACTTACTTATCTTTCTCCAAAATGAACCAACTTCAAGAAAGAACCCGGCTACTATTATGAATGACTTTGGTATGGTTTCTGGACTTCAGTTAAATCACGAAAAAAAGTAAAGTATATATGAGCCCTTACGTTGAGGATAATATCTTTATTGCACAAACTTTGGGGGTTAGTGAGGGAAGCTTGCCGGGTTCCTTATTTGGGTCTCCCGCTCATATCCATGTGCATTCACAAAACCCACTATCAGCCTATCTTGCAAAAAAAAAAATAAAGAATAGAATTTCTTCTTGGAAAAATAGGTTTCTATCAAAAGCAGGATCGACTCGAACTCATCCGTTTTGAAGATTGCACTCCTACTCTATATATTGGTGTAATGCATTTCTTCTACCGCTGGACTTCTCCAAGATATTGAACGGTTATTAATGAACTTCTTCCGAATGGCACAAATGATAAGGCAATGCATATGGTAAATTGGGATAGCATTTGTAAAACCCAAAGATGAAGGGGGGGCTAAACTTGAGAAATACTAGAGATTGGAATCAAGCATGTCCGGTGCAGCAATTGTGGGATCTTTTGCAAAACAAATGTTCCTTATGGTCACATTGGGTTTCTGCTAGGTATCTTTCAAAAGAATCAATATGGGAAATTTCAACAAGAACATACCACTCAGAGCTTGGAAAGGAATTTTAAAGGCAAGGAATTGGCTAATCAAACACATTTCCTATGCAATCTCTTCCCGAACTAGTACTAATATGTGGTACCATCCTTGGGAGAATGGGAAGAGTATATTTCAATTATATGGTGACAGAATACTAAAAGATCCTGGCTCCCAAAGATTGGAAGGTTTCGAAGTTCATTGCTAACGGTGCACTCGGTGTCTCCCTAATCCTATTTCTCCCGAAATGTTATCACTTTGGCCGACTATTATAGTTATTCCAATCACGAACAACTCTTTAGATAAATTTATTTGGCCTCATGACAATGGCAAAATTTAGTGCCACATCTGCATGGAATCAAATTAGGCAAAGAAATAACAAGTGGGTCCCAAGCGGTTGGACATGGGATCTAAGGGATCACAAAGACATTCCTTATGTACATGGCAGGCCCTTCTCAATAAACTACCTACAATAGACAATATGAAAAGAAGAGGTATCTATCATGTTAACCGATGCTCCCTTTGTATGCAACAAGAAGAAATCTGTTGACCACCTTTATTTTGCTTGTGATTATACAAAATGGATATGGAAGGAGATTCTCCAACGATTTGAACTCAATAGACTGCCAAGAACCAAACTTGCACCAAGAACTAGGCTTAACTCATGCAATGTTTCTCAAGAAAAGGGCCTCTCACACAACCGGCAAAGGTTACTTTGGGATAAGCTTATTTGGTGGATGTGGAAGGAGAGATGTAAATGTAATCTTTAAATGTCAACACACAAACAATGCTCAGCTATTGAAAGAGATTATTAGAGACTCAAGATCCCAGATGGAGCAAGATCTTAAACGGACACTTTACCCAAAGAGAAAAATATATTTTTTATCAATTTTAATTTTGCTATTAGCTAAAGATCTTGGGAATGATGCCAAATTTTGATATATATCTGGATAAACATTTTCTATTTTGATTATAATTAGGAGTTATAGTCTACAACATGTGTAGTCATAACTATCGCATTCAAGACTCTATGAGTTACATGGCTTTTGTTCATGACTTGTATAGATAAAGCTATTTGTAGAAACTTTACACATAATCAATTTACTTTTTACTTACCAAAAAAAAAATAACAATATCACATGCCATTGCACTTGATTATTCTATTGAGCTCCCGACATTTCTCGGCTTATTAAGTCCCATGAACATTCCAGCATGTTATCTTCATTAGTAAAAGATAGTAAGGTATTCATCCTACGGCTTTGGATGGATTGTACCATCCTTTTTCTTATCTTTCGGTTTTGTATTTTCCTCTCGCACAATATCCTTACCTTTTATGGCTTTATTCTTATATTTATCCACTTCATCTACAGCTTGCAGATTTTTAAACTTTAAAATACCTTGAATCATGTGGTCTTGATTGGCAGGGTTTGTTGAAGCTTGATAAGATTGTTGCATCACAATATCCTGGATAGTACTTGTTGGAGCAGTCTGGCTAGAGAGGTTTGTTGGAGCATGAGTTTGTTGAGTTGTTACACACTCCTTAGTGGATTTCGACTTCCATGACCACCATCCTGCTGTCTTAATCGACCAACACCCTTTGTGGTGTCTGGGTTAGCGCGTAGTTGGGCACCGTAACCCGGCTTCCGGTTCATCCCGCATCACCGCAGTTCTGCTTACCAAAAATGGCCCACTTGGAGCTTTCGATTCCGCGACGTGGCTCAAGGAAGCAGCCGCGCTGGCCCTACCTATTTAAAGTTTGAGAATAGGTCGAGGGCGCTATGCCCGATGCCTCTAATCATTGGCTTTCCAGATGGACAGAACTCGACGTGGGCTCCAGCTATCCCGAGGGAAACTTCGGAGGGAACCAGCTACTAGATGGTTCGATTAGTCTTTTCGCCCCTATACCCAAGTCAGATGAACGATTTAGACGCCAAGATCGCCGGGCCTCCACCAGAGTTTCCTGGGCTTCGCTTCAGGCATAGTTCACCATCTTTCGGGTCCCGACATGCATGTTCCAACTCGAACCCTTCACAGAAGATCGGGTTGGCCGGTGGTGCAACCCTCGAGAGGGTTCCCGCCGTTAGCTTCCTTGTGCCTTCCGGGTTTCCACACCCATCGACTTCAGACGCATGTCGGACTTTTGGTCCGTGTTTCAAGACGGCCGGATTGTAACACCCTCATTTCGAATTTTCATATAAATTTAGGTGATAATGTAAGCATTTATTTTAAATTGACAAAAGAAATAGAGTATGAATCAGAGGTAACTTATTTGTAAGATTTGGGAGATCTGTTCAAAAAAAAAAAAAAAAAAGAAAGAATCTGAGGACCTATATGTAAACCCTAAGGACTTAATCATGAATATGATAAAAACAAGGACTAAACTGCAAAACACACAAAATGACAAATTTCACCGTTTAAGCCTCTCTGCCTTCGTTCTTAAGGAAGCAGAGAAGGCAGCTCGTGGGTGATCAAAAGAAAGAAAGAAAGAAAGAAAGAAGAAGAAGAAGAAGAAGAAGAAGAAGAAGAAGAGAAAAAAATTGGGGTTTTTAGGGTTCTTGCTTTAATCTCTTCACTTCGGGTCAAAATTCTCAAAGGCAAGTGTTCTAACCCCATCCTACAGAATTTTTAGTCTTTGTTTTTATGTTGAATCAAAATAAATTGAAGTATTTCTATTTAGAAACTGATATGTCTCTCCTTGGACATAGAACCATGGATTTTGAAGTCTTTTTTTGGTAAACTGACCCCTATACACTGTTTCAGCTATAAGTTTTAGTAAAAAATGTGAATTCGGGCAGGAACTATTTTGTTTGAAAATTAGACTCTTATATCTTCCTGTTGACACTGATTTTGTAGATTTTGGACACCGAATACTTACCCAAACATCTGATTCAATTGAGCCTATAGACGCTGTAAAACAGGGTTCAAGATTTCTGACCTGTCGATACTAAAATGCCTATAACTCCCTGTTGAAAATTCTGAATTGTACCAAACTGATTTTATTTGAAAATAGACTTGAAAATCTTTCTTTTGACTTATAGTTTGAAAATTTTGGATTTCAATTGCCTACCCTATTGTCTGTTGAATCCGACCCTATAAATTCTGCAAACCAGTGATTGTGTTTTTGACCTTGTGTTACCAAATCAAAGGTAACTCCGCGTTGGGAACCCTGTTTCGTATGAAATTTATTCCATCAGAATATAGATTGATATATGGTTCGACCATAGTTTTCTTATGGGTATTGGAGCATAATTGATATTCTGAAGTATTTGTTTGATGTGCCACTGAATTCTGTCCAAATCGAAGCTTTGATGATTTATATTCTGCTCCATTCCTTTGGATATTTGAATTTGTTAAACCTTCTTATTGGTTTTGAGCTAAATATGATTGCTTGGAAATTCCTGTACACTCTTTGTTTTTATTTCATTCCAAATCTGAATACATTTGTGAGAGATTTGTTCTTTGTTTCATTGTTTGAAAAGGCACATGCACGTTTCGTTGTTCCGTGGTGCTTCCGATATATGCTACTTATTGTTAAAACTGCCGCCTTGTACTCTGGTGTATGGGATTGTCTGGACCTTTGCTAGAAATGGTAAAGGGTAGCGCTTATTACCTGCTCCGGGGGTCCCGTGGATGGGGATGCGCTTTATTACCCGCCTGTGGGGTCCCGCCTGGGATATGCTTAGAGCTTCACGATACAGAGCCGCCCTTCCGACTTCACCTAGACGTGGGTGGAGGGATCTCCAGACGGGGAGACTTTTGTCGGTGGTCATTCGTAAATGGATGAATCACATTCGGATTGAGATCCCACCACACCTTCTATATGTTTGATATGACATCCAGAGTTTTGGTGAGTTGTTCCTGTTCATGCTCGATAAGAATGATATGATTGCAACGCCAAGGACGACGTTTGAGCTTCTGACGATATTTGTTTTGATATGCTCGATATGCTTCATTCACTGATGATTTTGCTTTCAAATGTTCCATATGTTGATATGCTTGGAACATTTTATATGCCATTGATAAGCTCGATATGTTTCCTTTGTTACTGATATGCTCCAATTACTCTATGTCCTAACTGTCAAAGAACCAAATATGTAAGATTGAAATGACAATTGTATTCTGCTTTTAATGATATTATGTCTAATGAAATCAGATATTCTGCCTTTGTATTTTGGAACTGTATCTTTGGAAGTTATACTATTTTTTTTGATATGGATATGTTAGTCACTTTGTTGAGCTCTTTTATGCTCACCCCGTTTTGTTGATAAATTTTTCGGGATAGTATATTGTTTTGCTTAAATGATAAGTTTGATTGGGCTGATTAGTGGAAAGTTTAGAAGATTTTGGGCAGACCTATGTTAGCATATATGTATATTTGTTGTATAAGATACTGTGATCTTTATGAAATGTGACGATGAATCTAAACCATGGATTTTGTGTAAGATAAAGGATCCCCCATGTATAGGATTTTGGTATGTTAAGTTAATTTTGTAATTGTTGGTTTGGTGACTGCATAGACTTCCCCATTTGTGAATTTATATTGTGGTTATTATCTTGATGAGTTGAGTTCTGATTGTATGATTTATCGAGTAATGTGTGGTATGTTTATGAATTGCATAGGGTTTTGAATTTGTAGACTATAGGGGTGAAATTTTGATCTGAATGTTTTCTTAGTGACCTCAAATGTGTGCTTGGATCCTGGGTTAGTTATGATGAAAATTTTAAAATATTGTCGATATTTTTTTGGGGCGTGATGGAGGTGGTATCGAAACATTGTTTGAGGATCTTCAAATATTTGATATGTTGTTGACGGCAAAAATATATCGAGGTCCAGTGATAATGATTGGTGGAAATTTTGTTTGATGTATTTTAGGAATCTAGAATGATGAGGACATATGGTCTTCCTATTTCATTTGTTCTGATAAATTAAGGGTGATGAAAGGGTTGATCAAGGATACAAAATCAGAGTAGCGCGATGAAAACATGGTGAACCAAATTTCATTGGAGGTAGAAAAACGGATGATGCAAACAGAGAAGATATTTGATGTACAAAATTGTTCTAATGATCGAAAGAATTCTTTTGCCACCTTATATTGGAAGTAGATTTGATCATTAATGGCAACAAAAGAAAATTATTTTTGGAGATCGATTGTTACGAATGATAAGGACAAGTTTACCAATAAAAATATGAATGGAAATGAATCAGAAAGTAATAACAAGAGTGTCAAGACATTTGGATTTGAAAAGCAAAGTCATCTAAAAGACTCAATCATATGTGGAATCGCAAAGTTGTTATGTAACATGTTTGTGTTTTCAAATTTGGAGCCTATTTTTGCTTGTGGAAAGTTAGATCATCAAGTAAGAGATTGCCACTGAACAGGAAAAAAAGAGCCACTGCCTCCTAGACCTCAACCTATGCTAGAGTACGCGCTATCCTTTGAACAAGATTCTAAAGCTTCTAAATCGGTGGTGGAAGGTATTCTTCATGTTTCTAAAAGAAATGCAAAAGTTTTGTTTGATCCCGGCCCAACTTATGTTTTGTTTCACAATACTTTGTTTGTCACTGGATATTCTACCTAAACCCCCCTGGATTATATGTTATATGTAACAACCGCTATTGGAGATTCATTGGCAACAAACTTGGTCTACCCATCTTGTTTGATCTCTATTGGGGACCACGAACTCCTTCTGATTTGATTCTCTTAGAGATCCAGGGCTTTGATATTATACTTGGCATGGATTGGTTATCTTCTCATCACGCTAGTATTGATTGTTACAAAAAAATAATTACTTTCTGCATACCGATCGTACATATATTTTTTCTTTGAGGGCATTAGGCATGATTTGCCTCCTTTGCTTATCATCAAACTTCAAGTTTATCGTCTTATGCGTAAAGGTTGTGTTTGTTATATGGGTGTGTAAAAGGAGATTCAAATCGTGAAACCCATCTAGACTAAATGTAGTGGTCAAAGAATTCCCTAATGTATTCCTTGATGACTTGCACGGTTTACCTCTAGATAGAGAGGTGAATTTGCTATTGATCGGTCTCCAAGACAACCCCAATATTCAAGCCTCCCTACAGAATGGCACCACTCGAAAGTTAGAGGAATTAAAGAAGCAAATACAAGAATTATTAGATAAGGGTTTCATCGACCCAGTGTATCCCATGGGGTGCTCCTAAGACTATTAGTGAAGAAGAAGGATGGAACATTGAGGAGGCTTTGTATTGATTATAGACAATTGAATCGGTGACCATCAAAAAAATAAGTATCCCATACCTAGAATCGATGATTTGTGGTGGGCGGGCCGTTAAGCAGAAAGATAATTTTTCCCGAGCCTCCCCGACGTTTTCCGGATCTCCTAACGCTGTCGCCGCCGCCGCCCCGCTCGGAAGTTTAACCTTGATTCCCTTTCGAGTTTTCGCTGAGATATGACGACGGTTTTCCCTCGCCCCTTAGGGATCGCTAACCATGTGTAAGTGCCGTTTCACATGGAACCTTTCCTTCGGCCTTCAAAGTTCTCATTTGAATATTTGCTACTACCACTCAAGATCGGCATCGACGTCGCTTCCGCCCGCTTCAATACTCTGGTTTTAGAGACCGCTTCCTCCTACTCATCGGGTTTGGCATTCACCCCGGATGGTCAAAATCGCTCGGCCATCCATTTTCGGGCTAAGTTGATTCCGGCAGGAGTTGTTACACACTTCCTACGATTTACTCCATGACCACCGCCCCGTTGTCTTAATTAACCAACACCCTTGTGGTGTCTCGGTTACATGCAGTTGGGCAATCAGAATCTGGAACCTGGCTCATCAAGATCGCCAGCTTCGCTACCAAAATGGCTCACTTGAGTTTCGATTCACGACGCCGTTTCAACGGCTAGCCGCTACCGCCCTACCTATTTAAAGTTTGAGAATAGGTCGAGGGCGCTTGCTCGGATGCCTCTAATCATTGGCGTTTTTTACCCGACAGAATCCCGCGACGGGCTCCAGCTATCCGGGGAAAACTTCGAGGGAACCAGCTACTAGATGGTTCGATTAGTCTTCCCCGCCTATACCCAAGTCCACGAACGATTTGCACGTCAAGACGTTCGGCCTCCACCGAAGTTTTCTCCGCCGCCAGCATAGTTCACTATCTTTCGGGTCTCCACATGCATGCTCCAACTCGAACCCTTCACAGAAGATCGGGTCGGCCGACGGTGTAACCCCTCGAGAGGGTTCCTCGCTATTTCTTTGTGCCTTTCCCGCTTTTCCGACTGCCGACTTAAAGACGATGTTCCCTTGGTCCATGTTTCAAGATGGGTCGGATGGGGAGCCCACCGTGCCTGCGTTTGCCGCACGCAGTACTGGTGGGGCACGCCGATGGCGCTTATTCTTCAAGACGATGACGGTATCCCCTCGAACGATCCATCCGTTCGGGCTGTTGCCGATGCAGCCCAAGATTTATCCGCACTTCGAAGCCGAAGCGGGCGGACCGGCAATCGCCATTCCGCGATCCCCAAGGTGTATCGCCGCCCCTATCCGCTTCCCTCCTGGTAATTTTCAAGCACTTTTTGACTTTTTTTCAAAGTCCTTTTCATCTTTCCCTCGCGGGTATTTGTTCGCCATCGGCTCGCCCATATTTAGCCTTTTTTTGACGGAATTTACCGCCCGGGGCTGCATTCCCAAACAAACGACTGGTCGACAAATAGGACATGGCGATATAGGGTCTGGGGATTTCACCTTCCCCTCCTCGCACCCTTTCAGGGACGGCCCGTCCGGCCGCTGAGGACGCCCGTATCATTCAGACGACGCACGCCCGATTCTCTCGTTGGTCGATCCCCCCGTCATTGCTATTGGGAATCTTGTAAAGCTTTTCTCCTCCGCTATTTATATGCTTAAACTCAGCTGGTAGCCCCACCGACCGGGGTCGCGTCCGTGGCATCGAACACTGACCACTTACTTCTGGTCCTCGAGGCTTCGGCCGGTCCCGGCGGGTAACGCATGATGGCTCGCGATAAGGGCATCCACCACATGTCGTTCGGACAACAACCATCGAAGTTCGCCGCTGCCAACCGACCTTCTCCGCACGGGGGCTATCCTCCGCTGTTGCCCTCGAGGGAGCAAACGCCGAAAGCGGACGCCGGGGCGCAAGTTCTTAGTCGGATGGCTCGGCAACTCTATGCTCAAAGACTCGATGGTTCGCGGGATTCTGCACACACCAGGTATCGTGATTTTCGCCACGCTTCTTCATCGGCGCGAGAGTAGATATCCGCTAAAGTCGAGAGTCATCTAATGGGGTCACCGTCGAATTGTAGCCTACCGCATGCAGCCAGGCCCTCCGGTTTCTCGATGTTCAGTTCCTTTACGCCATCCGCCGGGTTAGTACCATCCTTTCGGTGGGTCGGGCCGAGGGCGGCCATTATGTTGTTGGGACGAAAGCCCGAACGAAAGCAATCGCTTGACGATATTCACCGTCATTCGTCCGGGTCTCGGTTAATGATCCTTCCGGAGTGTTCACCCACGGAAACCTTTGTTATTTATTTTCTCCTTCCTAAATGATAAGGTTCAATGGACTTCATGACGCCGCGATGCTTAACGCGTTCCTCGATCCAACACTTCACCGTGGACCATTCAATCGGTAGGAGCGTATGGGCGGTAGTTAAAGGGCAGGGACATAGTCAACGCGAAATGATGACTCGCGCTACTAGGGAATTCCTCTGGAAGACCAACAATTGCAATGATCTATCCCCATCATGAAATTTTCAAAGATTACCCGGCCCGGGCCAAGCCATAGACTCCGTTGGAATATTAGTGTATGCCAGGCGCCCCAGAACATCTAAGGGCATCACAGACCTGTTATTGCCTCAACTTCCGCGGGTCAAACGCCATAGTTAAGAAGCTGGTCGCGGAGGGGATGCTCTCCGCTGTAGCTAGTTAGCAAAAGCCGAGGTCTCGTCGCTATCGAATTAACCGCATAAATCGCTTCCACCAACTAAGAACGGCTATGCACCACCACCCATAGAATCAAGAAAGAGCTCTCTACCTGTCAATCCTTGCTATATTCAGATCTGGTAAGTTTCCCCGTTGTTGAGTCAAATTAAGCCGCAGTTCCACCCTCGTGGTGCCCTTCCGTCAATTCCTTTAAGATTCAGCCATGCACTGCATACTCCCGAACCCAAAGACTTTGATTTCATAAGGTGTGCTGGCGAGTCCTAAGAGCAACATCCACTGATCCCTGGTTGGCATCGTTTATGGTTGAGACTAGACGGTATCTGATCCATACACCTCATACACATTTCATTTCGCAAACTGACCCCTGGATTTTGAAGTTTTTTTTTCGGTAAACTGACCCCTCATACACTGTTTCAGCTATAAGTTTTAGTACAAAATGTGAATTCGGGCAGGAATTATTTTTTTGAAAGTAGACCTTATATCTTCCTTTGACACTGATTTTGTAGATTTTTGGACACCGAATACTTACCCAAACATCTGTTTCAATTGAGCCTATAGACGCTGTAAAACAGGGTTCAAGATTTCTGACCTGTCGATACTAAAATGCCTATAACTCCTGTTGAAAATTCTGAATTGTACCAAACTGATTTTATTTTGAAACTAGACTTGAAATTCTTTCTTTTGACATATAGTTTGAAAATTTTGGAACTCAATTGCCTACCCTATTATCTGTTGAATCCGACCCTATAAATTCTGCAAAAATAAAGTTATTGTTTTGACCTTGTGTTACCAAATCAAAGGTAACTCCACGTTGGGGAACCCTGTTTCATATGAAATTTGTTCCATCAGAATATAGATTGATATATGGTTCGACCATAGTTTTCTTATGGGTATTGGAGCATAATTGATATTCTGAAGTATTTGTTTGATGTGCCACTGGAATTCTGTCCGAAATCGAAGCTTTTTGTCCATTTCTCAGATATTCTGCCCATTCTCTTTGGATATTTGAATTGTTCAACCTTCTTATTGGAATTGAGCTAAATATGATTGCTTAAAAATCCCTGTATTAATTTTGTTTTTATTTCTCCATTCCAAATCTGAATACATTTGTGAGAGATTTGTTCTTTTGTTTCAGATTGTCTCAAAAGGCACATGCACGCTTGTTGTTCCGCTGCGGTGCTTCCGGGATATGCTACTTATTGTTAAACTGCCCTCTTGTACTGGTGTGTGGATTGTCCTGACCTTTGCCAGAAATGGTAAAGGGTATGCGCTTATTACCCGCTTTGGCGCCCCGGCCGGCGGGGATATTCTGGACCTTGCCGTAAATGGTAAAGGGTATGTGTTTAGAGTCGCGATGTTTCCGCCCCTCCTCGACTTCACCCAGACGCTGGTGGAGGGATCTCCCGCACGGGAGACTTTTGTCGTGGTCATTCAGAAATGGATGAATCACATTCTGACCGAGATCCCACCACACCTTTATTTGTTTGATATGACATCCAGAGTTTTGGTGAGTTGTTTCTGCTCATGCTCGATAAGAATGATATGATTGCAAACGCCAAGGATCATGTTTGAGCTTCTGTATGATATTTGTTTTTGATATGCTCTGAAATGCTTCATTCATCGATGATTTTGCTTCAAATGTTCCATATGTCGCTGATATGCTTCGAACATTTTATATGCCATTGATAAGTTCGATATGTTTCCTTTGTTACCGACATGCTCCAATTACTTCTATGCCCCAATCGTCAGAACCAAATATGTAAGATTGAAAGGACAATTGTGTTTGCGCTTAATGATATTATGTTCAACGAAATCGTGATATTCTGCCTTGTATTTTGGAACTGCATTCTTTGGAAGTTGTACTATTTTGATATGGATATGTTATTCACTTGTCGAGCTCTTTTATGCTCACCCCGCTTGTTGATAAATTTTTTCAGATAGCATATTGTTTGCTTAAATGTTAAGATTGGGTCGAGAAGTGTGGAAAGTTTAGAAGATTTTGGGGTAGATCTTTGTTAGCATGTGTGTATTTGTTGTATAAGATACTTTTCATCTTATGAAATGTTACATGAATCTAAAACCTCGTGGATTTTGTGTAAGATAAAGGATCCCTCATGTATAGGATTTTGCATGTTAAGTTATATTCGTGGTAATGATATGATCTTATGGTAATCATTGGTTTGGTGACTGCATAGACTTCCCCATTTGTGAATTTATATTGTGGTTATTATTTTGATGAGTTGAGTTCTGATTGTATAAAATTATCGAAAAGATGTGTGGTATGTTTATGAATTGCACAGGGTTATGAATTTGTAGACTATAGAGGTGAAATTTTTGATCTGAATGTTTTCTTAGTGACCTCAAATGTGTGCTTGATCCCGGGTTAGTTATGATGAAAAATTTTAAATATTGTCTATATTTTTGAGGGGTGACGAGTTGGTATCGTGAGCATGATTTGAGTATGACTAAGAATATCATTTTTTTTTTAGGTTTATTGACCATCAATTAGAGATTGATCAAAGAAAATGTTCCTTTGATGTTTTAGGATGCAGGATGACGATGAATGATCATATGGGGTTCTCCGGCAAGGCGCCATCGCCTGATCAATTGAGTGGTATCAGCGCGACTTTGGAGACTATGGCACAAGTGATGCAAACAACAACAACAACCTGCCCAACAAGGAAGTAATGATGGAATCGTAGACATCAAACCAAATGGGTTGGGAATTGACAGTTTAAGAAGCTTAGTCCTCCCCGCTTTTAGTGGTGAGTCCGATCCAATGGTGGCGTAATGATGGGATGATGGATAGAGAAAATATTTGATGCTTTAAATTGCCCTCGATGATCGAAGGTTTTTTTCTTGCCACCTTTATGTCGGAAGGAGAAGTTTAACACCGTGAAGAATGATTAAGAGGATGTCCTAAATCAAACATGAGCCAATGACATGGAAGTTATTCCAAGAAAAGTTTAATGATAAATATTTTCCGTGATTGTATGAGAGAGCAAAAGAATTGGAGTTCTTGAATCTTATCCGTGGAAGTATGACTGGTTACAAAGTATGAATCTAAATTCAATGAGCTCTCCGTGTTTTTACACACATGACCGATGATGAATCTAGTAAAGCAAGAAGGTTTGAAAGGGGATTACTTAATCAAAGAATAAGAAGTTTTAATGTCACTCTAAAATTACAAACATATGCCGATACTAAGAGAAAGAGCTTTAAAAAATTGAAAAGAGACATGGAGGAAATTCAAGATATCATTGGCAAGGACAAAAGGGACAAATTGCATCGCATCAAAAAAGCCGGAGAGAAAATGAAATGAAGCTAGTAACAAGAGGTTTAAGACATCCGATTTGAGAAAAAGGAAACCATTGTGGAGGACTCACCATGTGCAAATTACGGATTAAATCATGAAACAAGTCCTGTTTTCGGTGACGGGGCATGTTTTGGTCAGGAAAGTTGGATCATCAAATAAAAAGATTGCCCTTTCGAGGAAGAAGAAAGAGCCATGCCTCCTAGACCCTCCCCCATGCTAGAGGTACTTATCATCGAACAAGATTCTAAAGCTTCTAAATCAGTGGTGGAAGGTATTCTTCATGTTTCTAAAAAGAAATGCAAAGTTTTGTTTGATCCCGGCCCAACTTATCGCTTGTTTCACAATACTTTGCTTGTCACTTGATATTCTACCTAAACCCTCGATTATATGTTATATGTAACAACCGGCCGTTGAGATTCATTGGCAACAAACTTGGTCTACCCATCATGTTTGATCTCTATTGGGGACCATGAACTCTTGTTGATTTTGATTCTCCTAGAGATCCGTGGTTTTAATATTATACTTGGCATGGATTGGATTATCTTTCATCATGCTAGTATTGATTGTTACAAAAAAATAATTACTTTTGCATACTGCATGAGCCTATTTTTTTTTTTTGAGGGCATTAGGCATGATTTGCCTCCTTGCTTGATATTAGCACTTCAAGTTTATCGCCCACGCAGAAAGGTTGTTTTTGTTATATGGTGTGTAAAGGAGCATTCAAATCAGAAACCCATCTAGATGAAATTGTAGTGGTCAAAGAATTCCCTGATGTATTCTTGATGACTTGCCTCGGTTTACCCTAGATAGTGAGGGTGAATTTGCTATTGATCCTGGTCTCCAAGACAACCCCAATATCTAAGCCTCCCCCCCAGAATGGCACCACTCGAGCTTTAGGAATTAAAGAAGCAAATACAAGAATTATTAGATAAGGGTTTCATACGACCCAAAGTTGTATCCCCATGGGGTGCTCCGTACTATTAGTGAAGAAGAAGGATAGAACATTGAGGCTTTGTATTGATTATAGACGCTGAATCGTGTGACCATCAAAAAATAAGTATCCCATACCTTGAATTGATGATTTGTTTGATCAACCTGTAGGTGCACAAGTATTTCTAAGATTGACCCGAGGTCGTTACTATCGCTTGAAGATCAAGGAGGAGGATATTTCAAAAACAGCTTTTAGAACTCGAGCATGGTCATTATGAATTTTGATGATGCCTTTCGGTTTGACAAATGCCCCTGCAGCTTTTTATGGAACTAATGAATAGGATATTTCAACCGCTTCTTGGATATCCGGTAATTGTATTTATTGATGACATATTGGTGTATTCAAAGAGTAATCGTGATATGAGGAACACTTGAGAGATGTGTTGTCCATACTAAGAGAAAAGAAGTTGTATGCTAAGTTCAAAAATGTGAATTTTGGTTGAATGAAGTTGCTTTCTTAGGCCATGTGATTTCGTGGAAGGGTATATCCAAGGATCCAAGGAAAATTGAAGTCAGAGTTGAATGGGAAGTACCAACAAATGTAAATGAAGTTCAAGCTTTTGGGCATGGTAGGTTATTACAGGAGATTTGTTGAGGATTTTCTCAATCGCCAACCTCTCACCAACCTCACTAAAAAGAATATGAAATTTGTATGGGGTGATGATTGTGAGCAAAGTTTTCAAGAGTTAAAAAAAGAAGATTGACTAGTGCCCCTATTCTCACTATTCCAAGTGGTAGTGAGGGATTTGTAGTTTATTCATGTTTCAAGAAAAGGCCTAGGATGTGTTTTGATGCAGGAAAGGAGAGTAATTGCTTATGCTTCTAGGCAACTTTAAAGGTTATGAATTGAATTATCCAACTCATGATTTGGAATTAGCATCAATTATTTTTGCTCTAAAGATTTAGAGACATTATTTGTATGGTCGACAGCTTTGAAATCTTCATCGATCACAAGAGTTTAAAATACATTTTCACCGTAAAGAGTTAAACATGAGGCAGCCGAAGATGGATAGAACTTCCTCAAGGATTATGATTGTGCCATCCGTTATCACCCGGGCAAAGCCAATGTTGTAGCTGATGCACTTAGTAGGAAGTCTACAAGTTTTATGGCTAGTCTGGTTGTGAAGCAATGGAAGTTATTAGAAGAAAATTTTGATTTGAAAGCTTTGAGGAAAGAGCAAGACTCGATGATATTGATGGCCTCCATTCAAGTGCAATCCGATCTTATTCAACAAATTAAGGAAGGACAATTACGAGATCCACGTTTAATCTACTTGAGAAATGAAGTAAAAAGGGATTGAAGCCAAAATTTCAAGTTTCAAAGGATGGCATATTGAGATTTGGGGAAAGGGTATGTGTGCCAAATGAGCCAAATATCAAGAATCAAATCCTAAAGGAAAGTCATACTTCAAAGTACACCATACATCCTGGGAGCACTAAGATGTATAGAGATCTTCAAAGTCATTATTGGTGGGAAGGCATGAAGAAAGAAATTGCAATGTATGTTTCTAAAAATGTTTGACTTGTCAAAGAAATCAAAGTAGAACACCAAAGACCGAGGGTTATTACAACCTTTAGATATTCCCGAATGGAAATGGGAATGCATTACTATGGATTTTGTTTCAGACTACCTAGAACCTCTAAAAGCATGATGCTATTTGGGTTATCATTGATATTAACAAAATCTGCACATTTCCTACCCATTAATATGACTTATTCGCTTGATAGACTGGGCAGATTTATATGTCGTTGAAATAGTAAGACTTCATGGTATTCCAAAGGAGATCATCTCTCGATAGAGACCATTTTCTCTAGATTCCGAGAAGATTACAGAATCTATGGGCACCAAAGTTAAGTTTAGTACCAAGATATCATCCCTCGATCGATGGTCACGTAAAAAACAATTCAAACACTTGAGGATTTGCTTAGAGCCTATGTTATGGATTGAAAGGTGAATGGGATAAGGATATTTCACTTGTTGAGTTCACTTATAATAATAGTTATCATTCAAGTATTCATATGGCTCCTTATGAATTTTATATGGGTGAAAGTGCATAACACCTATATGTTGGGAAGAAGTTGGTGTAAAGAAGTGTTAGCAATCGATAAGGTACAAGAAACTTCCGAAAATTCAAGTTATAAGGGAAAGGTTAAAATCGCCCGAGTCGTCAAAAAGAGTTATGCCAATAATAGAAGACGAGATATTGAGTTTGAAATCGGAGATTTTGTATTTTGAAAGTCTCCTTCCAAAGACATTATTAGGTTTGGGAAGAAAGGAAAGTTAAGCCCAAGATTTATTGGACCTTTGAGGTTCTCGAGAGGGTTGGTTCTGCCGCCATGTGGATTGCCTTTGCCACCAAAGATTGAGTCATGTCCATGATATATTTCATGTCTCGATGATTAAGAAGTATATATATGACCCTTCTCACATCATTAAGTATGAGCCGGTGGAGATTGATAAAGATTTATCTTATGTGGAAGAGCCTATTCACATCATTGATAAGAAAGAAAAGTCCTAAGGAATCGGGTCATCTCACTGGTTCAAGTAATTTGGAGACATCATTCTGGAGAGGAAACAACTTGGGAGCTAGAGGAGGAAATGACAAAGGTGTACCCCCCTTTTTCATCGATAGAGGTAACCATAAATTTAGAGGACTAAATTTTTCTTTTAAGGGGAGAGTGTAACACCCCTCATTTCTGAATTTTCAGATAAGTTTCTAGTTGTAATGTATGTATCTATTTTAAATTTGATAAAAAAGTCAAAGTATGAATCTGAGAACTTATTCATAAGAGTTGGAGGATTTGTTCAAACAAAAATCTGAGGACCTATATGTAAACCCTGAGGACCTAATCGTAAATATGTTAAATACAAGGATTAAACTGTAAAATGTACAAAAAATACAAACTCCACTGCTTAGTTTCTCTGCCTTCGTTCTTAAGGAAGCAGAGAAGGCAGCTGTGTGGATGATCTGGGGAAAGAAAGAAAGAAAAGAAAAGAAAAGAAGAAGAAGAAGAAGAAGAAGAAGAAGAGGAAGAAGAAATTGGGGCTTTAAGGTTTTTGCTCAATCTTTTCTCATTGGGGGCTAAAAATTCTCAAAGGCAAGTGTTCTAACCCCATCCGACAGAATTTTAGTCTCTGTTTTTATGTTGAATCAAAATAAATTGAAGGATTTCTATTTAGAAACTGATATGTCTCTATTTGGACATAGAACCATGGATTTTGAAGTTTTCATTTCGGTAAACTGACCCCTATACACTGTTTCAGCTATAAGTTTTAGTACAAAATGTGAATTCGGGCAGGAACTATTTTTTTTTGAAAGTAGACTCTTATATCTTCCTTTTGACACTGATTTTGTAGATTTTGGACACCGAATACTTACCCAAACATCTGTTTCAATTGAGCCTATAGACGCTGTAAAACAGGGTTCAAGATTTCTGACCTGTCGATACTAAAATGCCTATAACTCCCTTTTGAAAATTCTGAATTATACCAAACTGATTTTAATTGAAACTAGACTTGAAAATCTTTCTTTTGACATATAGTTTGAAAATTTTGGAATTCAATTGCCTACCCTATTATCTGTTGAATCTGACCCTATAAATTCTGCAAAACAGTGATTGTGTTTTTGACATTGTGTTACCAAATCAAAGGTAACTCCGCGTTGGGAACCCTGTTTCATATGAAATTTGTTCCATAAGAATATAGATTGATATATGGTTCGACCATAGCTTTCTTATGGGTATTGGAGCATAATTGATATTCTGAAGTATTTGTTTGATGTGCCACTTGAATTCTGTCCCAAATCGAAGCTTTTGGTCTATTTCAAGATATTCTGTCGCTCTTTGGATATTTGAATTGTTTAACCTTATTATTGGATTTGAGCTAAATATGATTGCTTGGAAATTCCTGTACACTCTTTTTTTATTTCATTCCAAATCTGAATACATTTGTGAGAGATTTGTTCTTTTTGTTTCAGATTGTTAAAAAAAGGCACATGCACGCTTGTTGTTCCCGTAAGCTTTGGAGCATATGCTACTTATTGTTAAACTGCCCTCTTGTACTGGTGTGTGGGATTGTCTGGACCTTTGCCAGAAATGGTAAAGGGTATGCTTTATTACCCGCCCGCGGGGTCCCGCCCTGTGGGATGCTTTTATTACCCGCCTGTGGGGTCCCCGCCCTGGGATATTCTCGGACCTTTGCCTTAAATGGTAAAGGGTATGTGCTTAGAGCTCGCGATGCTCTGTCGCCCCTCCTGACTTCACCTAGACGTGGGTGGAGGGATCTCCCCGACGTGGGGAGATTTTTGTCGTGGTCATTCAGAAATGGATGAATCACATTCTGACCGGAGATCCCACCACACCTTCTATTTGTTTGATATGACATCCAGAGTTTTGGTGAGTTATTTTGTTCATGCTCTGGATAAGAATGATATGATTGCAACGCCAAGAACGACGCTTGAGCTTCAGTAACGATATTTGTTTTGATATGCTCTGAAATGCTTCATTCATCGATGATTTTGCTTTTCAAATGTTCCATATGCCGCTGATATGCTTCGGAACATTTTATATGCCATTGATAAGTCTCGATATGTTACCTTTGTTACGATATGCTCCAATTACTTCTATGCCCCAACTGGCCGAGAACCAAATATGTAAGATTGAAAGGACAATTGTGTTTCTGCTCTTAATGATATTATGTTACGAAATCATATATTCTGCCTTGTATTTTTGAAACTGTATTCTTTGGAAGTTGTACTATTTTGATATGGATATGTTAGTCACTTTGTTGAGCTTTTATGCTCACCCCGCTTGTTGATAAATTTTTCAGATAGCATATTGTTTGCTTAAATGTTAAGATTCAATGAGGCGGTGGAAAGTTTAGAAGATTTTGGGCAGATCTTTGTTAGCATGTGTGTATTTGTTGTATAAGATACTTTGCATCTTATGAAATGTGAAGATGAATCTAAACCTATGGATTTTGTGTAAGATAAAGGATCCCCATGTATAGGATTTTGGTATGTTAAGTTATATTCATGTAATGATATGATCTTATGGTAATAGTTGGTTTGGTGACTGCATAGACTTCCCATTTGTGAATTTATATTGTGGTTATTATTTTGATGAGTTGAGTTCTGATTGTATGAATTATCGAAAGTGATGTGTGGTATGTTTATGAATTGCACAGGGTTATGAATTTGTAGACTATAGAGGTGAAATTTTGATCTGAATGTTTTCTTAGTGACCTCAAATGTGTGCTTGGATCCTGGGTTAGTTATGATGAAAATTTTAAATATTATCGATATTTTTGAGGGGCGTGAAAGTTCCAGGGTGCTGAGATGGCTGACGTTTTGCACGCCATCGCCGCCGCGCCGGGCATGCAAGAACTGCCAAAAAACTGGCCAAAACTGGTCAAAAAACGGCCAAAACTGGCCATTTTTTGGCTGAGCGAAGCGAAAGGGCGAGCGGTGGACAGCGAGCGAAGCGAGAGGCAGCACCGCCCCTGCTATATTTTAACGCCCCATCCAGCCCTGTGCCATCCGGGGTTCCAGGGTGCTGAGATGGTTGACGCATTTGTTCGGCCATGTCGTCGCCGCGGGCACGCAAGAACTGCCCAAAAACTGGCCAAAACAGCCAAAAAACGGGCCAAACTGGCCATTTTTTGGCTGAGCTGGGCGAAAGCGGAGGAGGACAGCGAGTGAAGCGAGAGGCAGCACGACCCCTGATAAATTTAACGCCCCATCCAGCCCCCTGCCACCCGGGGTTCCAGGGTGCTGAGATGGTTGACGTTTTGTTCCGCCAACGCCGCGGGCCGCGCGCACGCAAGAACTGCCAAAAAACTGGCCAAAACAAAAAAAAAAACGGGACAAAACTGGCCATTTTTTTGAGCGAAGAAGCGGGCGAAAGTGGCGGACAGCGAAGTTAAGCAAGAGGCAGCACCATCCCTGCTATACGAACGCCCCATCCAGCCCTGTGCCACCCGGGGTTCCAGGGTGCTGAGATGGCTGACGCTTTGTTCGCCACGCCGCTCGCCGCCAGGGTGGCACGCAAGAACTGCCCAAAAACTGGCCAAAATGGCCCAAAAACGGGCCAAAACTGGCCATTTTTGGCTGAGCGAACGAGCGCGAAGCGGGCGGACAGCGAGCTTAAGCGAGAGGCAGCACCGTCCCTGCTATATTTAACGCCCCATCCAGCCCTGTGCCACCCGGGGGTTCCAGGGTGCTGAGATGGTTGACGTTTTGTTCGGCCACGCCGTCGCCGCCGGCACGCAAGAACTGCCCAAAAACTGGCCAAAAACAGCCCAAAACGGGCCAAAACTGGCCATTTTTGGCTGAGCGAAAGCGAAGCGAAGCCGGAGGACAGCGAAGCGAAGCGAGAGGCAGCACCGTCCCCTGCTATAATGAACGCCCCATCCAGCCCTGTACAACCCGGGGGTTCCAGGGTGCTGAGATGGCTGACGCTTTTGTCCGCCACATCGCTCGCCGCGTGGCACGCAAGAACTGCCCAAAACTGGCCAAACAGCCCAAAAAACGGCCAAAACTGGCCATTTTTGGCTGAGCGGGCGAAGCGGGCGAAGCGGACAGCGACAGCGAAGCGGAAAGAGAGGCAGCACCGCCCCTGCTATATTTAACGCCCCATCCAGCCCTGTGCCACCCGGGGTTCCAGGTGCTGAGATGGCTGACGCTTTTGTTCCCGCCACGCCGCTCGCTCGCCTGGCACGCAAGAACTGCCCAAAAACTGGCCAAAACAATCCAAAACGGGCAAAAACTGGCCATTTTTGGCTGAGCGAAGCGAAAGCGGCGAAAGGCGGACAGCGAAGCTTAAGCGAGAGGCAGCACCGCCCCTGTTATATTTAACGCCCCATCCAGCCCTGTGTCACCCGGGGTTCCAGGGTGCTGAGATGGCTGACATTTTGCCCGCCACGCCGCTCGCCAAGGGCACGCAAGAACTGCCCAAAACTGGCCAAAACAGACCAAAAACGGGCCAAAACTGGCCATTTTTTTTGGCTGAGCGAAAGCGAAGCGTTGAGAGGGCGAGCGGTGGACGGACAGCGAAGCGAGAGGCAGCACCGCCCCCCCTGCTATATTTAACGCCCCATCCAGCCCTGTGCCACCCGGGGTTCCAGGGTGCTGAGATGGTTGACGCATTTTGTTCAGGGCCACGTCGCTTTCACGCCGCAGCACGCAAGAACTGCCCAAAAAACTGGCCAAAACAGCCCAAAAACGGCCAAAACTGGCCATTTTTGGCTGATGAAGCGAGAAGGGCGAAGCGGCGGACAGCGAGCTTAAGCGAGAGGCAGCACCGCCCCTGCTATACGAACGCCCCATCCAGCCCCTGTGCCACCTGGGGGGTTCCAGGGTGCTGAGATGGCTGACGTTTTGTCCGCCACGTCGCTCGCCGCGCACGCAAGAACTGCCCAAAACTGGCCAAAACAGCCCAAAAAACGGGCCAAAACTGGCCATTTTTGGCTGAGCGAGCGAAAGCAGCGAAGCCGGACAGCGAAGCTTAAGCGAGAGGCAGCACCGCCCCTGCTATATTTAACGCCCCATCCAGCCCTGTGCATACCCGGGGTTCCAGGGTGCTGAGATGGTTGACGCTTTTGTCCGCCACGTCGTTCGCCGCGGCACGCAAGAACTGCCCAAAAACTGGCCAAAACAGCCCAAAACGGGCCAAAAACTGGCCATTTTTGGCTGAGCGAAAGCGGGCGAAGCGGCGGACAGCGAGCAAAGCCGAGAGAGGCAGCACCGCCCCCCTGCTATATTTAACGCCCCATCCAGCCCTGTGCCACCCGGGGTTCCAGGGTGCTGAGATGGTTGACGTTTTGTTTCGCCATGTCGCTCGCCGCTGGCACGCAAGAACTGCCCAAAACTGCAAAAAAACGGGCCAAAACTGGCCATTTTTGCTGAGCGAAGCGAAGGGCGAAGCAGCGACAGCGAAGCGAGAGGCAGCACCGCCCCTGATAATTTAACGCCCCATCCAGCCCTGTGTCACCCGGGGTTCCAGGGTGCTGAGATGGTTGACGCTTTGTTCGCCACGTCGCTCGCCGCGCACGCAAGAACTGCCCAAAAAACTGGCCAAAATAGCCAAAAAAACGGGCCAAAACTGGCCATTTTGGCTGAGCGAAGCGAAGCGGCGGACACCGAAGCAAGGGGAGAGGCAGCACCGCCCCGCTATACGAACGCCCCATCCAGCCCTGCCCACCCGGGGTTCCAGGGTGCTGAGATGGTTGACGCTTTTGTTCGCTTAACGCCGTTTCGCCGCGCACGCAAGAACTGCCCAAAAATTGGCAAAACTTGGCCAAAAGGGGCCAAAACTGGCCATTTTTGGCCATTTTGGTTGAGCGAAACGAAGGCGAAGCGGACAGCGAGCCGAAAGCGGAGAGGCAGCACCGCCCCGTTATATACTTAACGCCCCATCCAGCCCTGTGCCACCCGGGGTTCCAGGGAGCTGAGATGGCTGACGCTTTGTTCTGCTCACATCGTCGCGGTGGCACGCAAGAACTGCCCAAAAACTGGCCAAAACAATCCAAAAACGGGCCAAAACTGGCCATTTTGGCTGAGCGAAGCGAAGCAGCGAAGGCGGACAGCGAAGGGCGAGAGGCAGCACCGCCCCTGCTATATTTAACGCCCCATCCAGCCCTGTGCCACCCGGGGTTCCAGGGTGCTGAGATGGTTGACGCTTTGTTCGCCACGCCGCTCACCGCAGTGGGCACGCAAGAACTGCCCAAAACAAAACTGGACAAAATAGGCCAAAAACTGGCCATTTTTGGCTGAGGAGCGAAATTTGCGAGCGGTGGACAGCGAGGAGAGGCAGCACCATCCCTACTATATTTAACGCCCCATCCAGCCCTGCCACCCGGGGGTTCCAGGGTGCTGAGATGGATGACGCTTTTGCTCGCCATGTCGTTTCGCCCGCGGCACGCAAGAACTGCCAAAAACCTGGTCAAAACAGCCCAAAACGGGCCAAAACTGGCCATTTTTTTGAGCTGAGCGAAGCCAGCGCGAAGACGGCGGACAGCGAGCGGCGAGAGGCAGCACCGCCCCTGCTATATTTTAACGCCCCATCCAGCCCCCTGTCACCCGGGGTTCCAGGGTGCTGAGATGGCTGACGCTTTTGTTCCGCCACGCCGCTCGCCGCCGGCACGCAAGAACTGCCCAAAACTGGCCAAAAACTGGCCATTTTTGGCCAAAACTGGCCATTTTTGGCCGAAAACTGGCCAAAACTGGCCGGACAGCGGAGCGAAATAAGCGTGAGGCAGCACCGCCCCTGTTATATTTAACGCCCCATCCAGCCCTGTGCCACCCGGGGTTCCAGGGTGCTGAGATGGCTGACGCTTTTGTTCGCCACGTCGCTCGCCGCGGCACGCAAGAACTGCCCAAAAACTGGCCAAAACGGTTCAAAAACGGGCCAAAACTGGCCATTTTGGCTGAGCGAAGCGAAATGGCGAGCGGGCGGACAGCGAAGTGAAGCGAGAGGCAGCACCGCCCCTGTTATATTTAACGCCCCATCCAGCCTGTGCCACCCGGGGTTCCAGGGTGCTGAGATGGCTGACGCTTTGTTCCGCCACGTTGTTAGCCACGGCACGCAAGAACTGCCCAAAACTGGCCAAAACTGGCTCAAAACGGGCCAAAACTGGCCATTTTTGGCTGAGCGAAGCGAAAGAGGCGAAGCGGTGGACAGCGAAGCGGCTGGAGAGGCAGCACTGCCCCAGCTATACGAACGCCCCATCCAGCCCTGTACACCCGGGGTTCCAGGGTGCTGAGATGGCTGACGTTTTTGTTCGCCATGTCGCCGCCGCACGCAAGAACTGCCAAAAACTTGCCAAAACTGGCCCAAAAACGGGCCAAAACTGGCCATTTTGGCTGAGCGAGCGAAGCGGCGAAGCCGGAGGACAGCGAGCTGGGCGCGAGAGGCAGCACCGCCCCTGCTATATTTAACGCCCCATCCAGCCCCTGTGCCACCCGGGGTTCCAGGGATGGTGAGATGGTTTTGATCCTTTGTTCGCCATGTCGCCGCGGCACGCAAGAACTGCCCAAAACTGGCCAAAAACGGGCCAAAATTGGCCATTTTTTGAGCGAGCGAAGCGGGCGAAGCGGGCGACAGCGAAGCGGAAGCGAGAGGCAGCACCGCCCTGTTATATTTAACGCCCCATCCAGCCCTGTGCCACCCGGGGTTCCAGGGTGCTGAGATGGCTGACGTTTTTCTGCTCACGCCGCTCGGCCACGGCACGCAAGAACTGCCCAAAAAAATAGGCTGAAACAGCCCAAAACGGGCCAAAACTGGCCATTTTGGCTGAGCGAAAGCAGCGAGCGGAGGACAGCAAGTTTAAGCGAAAGAGGCAGCACCGCCCCTGCTATAATTTAACGCCCCATCCAGCCCTGTGCCACCCGGGGTTCCAGGGTGCTGAGATGGTTGACGCTTTGTTCCGCCACGCCGCGGCACGCAAGAACTGCCCAAAATGCAAGAACTGCCCTGAAAAACTGGCCAAAACTGGCCATTTTGGCTGAGCGAGCGAAGCGGTGAGCAGCGGACAGCGAAGCCGGGCGAGAGGCAGCACCGCCCCTGATAAATTTAACGCCCCATCCAGCCCTGTGCCACCCGGGGTTCCAGGGTGCTGAGATGGCTGACTTTTTGCTCCACGCCACGTCGGTTCGCCGGGCACGCAAGAACTGCCCAAAACTAGCCTAAAACAGGCCCAAAAACGGGCCAAAACTGGCCATTTTGGCTGAGCGAGAGCAGCGAAGCCCGGGCGGACAGCGAAGCTTAAGCGAGAGGCAGCACCGCCCCTGTTATATTTAACGCCCCATCCAGCCCCCCTGACACACCCGGGGTTCCAGGGTGCTGAGATGGTTGACGCTTTGTTCACACTTCACGCCGCTCGCCGCACGCAAGAACTGCCCAAAAACCGGCCAAAACTGGCCAGAAACGGGCCAAAACTGGCCATTTTTTGGCTGAGCGAAGCGAGCCGACGGACAGCGAAGCAAAGGGAGAGGCAGCACCGCCCCCGTTATATTTAACGCCCCATCCAGCCCTGTGCAACCTGGGGGGTTCCAGGGTGCTGAGATGGCTGACGCTTTTGTTCGCCACGCCGTTTCGCCGCGGCACGGAAGAACTGCCCAAAAACTGGCCAAAACAAAT
Source organism: Musa schizocarpa (assembly GCA_900464855.2). Lineage (NCBI taxonomy): Eukaryota > Viridiplantae > Streptophyta > Magnoliopsida > Zingiberales > Musaceae > Musa > Musa schizocarpa. The sequence continues at coordinate 59,185 of UBIG03000073.1, forward strand.
CCAAGAACGGGCAAAAACCAGCCATTTTTTTTTGGCTGAGCGAGCGGCGGACAGCGAGCTTAAGCGAGAGGCAGCACCGCCCCTGCTATATTTTAACGCCCCATCCAGCCCTGGCCACCCGGGGGTTCCAGGGTGCTGAGATGGTTGACGCTTTGTTCGCCACGTCGTCGCCAGGGCGGCACGCAAGAACTGCCCAAAACTGGCCAAAACAGCCAAAACGGGCCAAAACTGGCCATTTTTGGCTGAGCGAATCGAAGGGCGAAGCGGGTGGACAACGAAGCCGGCGAGAGGCAGCACCGCCCCTACTATATTTAACGCCCCATCCAGCCCTGTACACCCGGGGGGTTCCAGGGTGCTGAGATGGTTGACGTTTTGTTCTGCTCATGTCTTTCGCCAGCACGCAAGAACTTCCCAAAAACTGGCCAAAACGCCCAAAACGGGCCAAAACTGGCCATTTTGCCGATGAGGGGCGAGCGGCGACAGCGAAATAAGCGAGAGGCAGCACCGCCCCCGGGTTATATTTAACGTTCCATCCAGCCCCTGTGCACCCGGGGTTCCAGGGTGCTGAGATGGTGGACATTTTGTCCGCCACATCGTTCGCCACGGCACGCAAGAACTGCCCAAAAAAACGGGCCAAAAACCAGTTGAAAAACGGCCAAAACTGGCCATTTTTTGGCTGAGCGAAGCGGCGGAAGGCTTGGCGGAGGCAGCCGCCCCTTAAGCAGAGGCAGCTCACCCAGCCCCTGCTACCGGGGGTTGGATGGGGTTTTGATCCGCCACGTCGCTCACCGCGGCATGCAAGAACTGCCCAAAACCAGCCAGAAACAGGCCAAAATTGGCCATTTTTGGCTGAGCAAGCGAAGGGCGAAGGCGGACAGCTTAGGCAAGCAAGAGGCAGCACCGCCCCTGCTATAATAACGCCCCATCCATCCCCCTGTGCCACCCGGGGTTTCAGGGTGCTGAGATGGTTGACGTTTTGTTCGCCACGTCGCCGCCGCGGCACCCAAGAACTGCCCAAAAAACAGGCCAAACCAGCCCAGAAATGGGCCAAAACTAGCAATTTTTGGCTGAGCGAAAGCGAAAGCAGCTTAGCGGAGGACAGCGAAAGCGGCGGGCGAGAGGCAGCACCGCCCCTGCTATATTTAACGCCCCATCCAGCCTTGTGTTCCCCAGGGGTTCCAGGGTGCTGAGATGGTTGACGCTTTGTTCGGCCACGCCGTTCGCCGGCCATGCAAGAACTGCCCAAAACTGGCGAAAAAACGGGCCAAAACCGCCATTTTTGGTTTAGCGAAGCGAAGCGGCGAGCAGCGACAGCGAGCGAAGCGAGAGGCAGCACCGTCCCTGATAAACGAACGCCCCATCCAGCCCCTGTACACCCGGGGTTCCAGGGTGCTGAGATGGTTGACGCTTTGTTCCGCCGAAGTCGCTCGCCGAGGCACGCAAGAACTGCCCAAAAACTAGCCAAAACTGGTTAAAAACGGGCCAAAACTGGCCATTTTTGGCTGAGCGAGCGAAAGTGGCGAAGCGGGCGGACAGCGAGCTTAAGCGAGAGGCAGCACCGCCCCCTGTTATATTTAACGCCCCATCCAGCCCTGTGCCACCCGGGGTTCCAGGGTGCTGAGATGGTTGACGCTTTGTCTGCTTCGGCCACGTCGCGCCGCGGCACGCAAGAACTGCCCAAAAACCAGCCAAAAGTGGCCAAAACTGGCCAAAACGGGCCAAAACTGGCCATTTTGGCTGAGCGAAGCGAGCGCGGGAGCGACGACAGCGAAATGGCGAGAGGCAGCACCGCCCCTGTTATATACGAACGCCCCATCCAGCCCTGTACACCCGGGGTTCCAGGGTGCTGAGATGGTTGACGCTTTTGTTCGCCTTCACGCCGCTCGCCGCGGCACGCAAGAACTGCCCAAAAACTGGCCAAAACAATCCATGAACGGGCCAAAAACTAGCCATTTTTGGCTGAGCGAAGCGAAAGCAGCGAAGCGACAGTGAGCTGGCGAGAGGCAGCACCGCCCCTGCTATATTTAACGCCCCATCCAGCCCTGTACACCCGGGGTTCCAGGGTGTTGATATGGTTGACGCTTTTGTTCGGGCCACGCCGTTCGCCGCGGGCACGCAAGAACTGCCCAAAACTGGCCAAAACAATCCAAGAACGGGCCAAAAACTAGCCATATTTTGGCTGAGCGAAGCGAAAGCAGCGAAAGCGGCGGACAGCGATCAAAGCGAGAGGCAGCACCGTCCCTGTTATATTTAACGCCCCATCCAGCCCTGTTCCACCCGGGGTTCCAGGGTGCTGAGATGGTTGACGTTTTGTTCGCCACGTCGTTTCGCCCGGCACGCAAGAACTGCCAAAAACTGGCCAAAACAGACCAAAAAAGGGCCAAAACTGGCCATTTTTTGGCTGAGCGAGCGAATTGGCGAAGCGGTGGACAGCGAGCGAAGCGAGAGGCAGCACCGTCCCTACTATATTTTAACGCCCCATCCAGCCCTGTACACCCGGGGTTCCAGGGTGCTGAGATGGTTGACGCTTTGTTCGCCATGTCGCTCGGGCCGCAGCACGCAAGAACTGCCCAAAAAACTGGTTAAAAAACAGCCCAAAACGGGCAGAAACTAGCCATTTTTTGGCTGAGCGAAGCGAGTAGCGAAGGGACAGCGAAGCGGGTGGCGAGAGGCAGCACCGCCCCTGTTATATTTAACGCCCCATCCAGCCCCAGCCACCCGGGGGGTTCCAGGGTGCTGAGATGGTTGACGCTTTGTTCCGCCACGCCGTTTCGCCACGGCACGCAAGAACTGCCCAAAACTGGCCAAACAGCCCATAAACGGGCCAAAACTGGCCATTTTTGGCTGAGCGAAATGAAAGCGAAAGTGGCGGACAACGAAGCGAAGCGGCGAGCAGCGGACAGCGAAAGCGGGCGAGAGGCAGCACCGCCCCGCTATATTTTAACGCCCCATCCAGCCCTGTGGCCACCCGGGGTTCCAGGGTGCTGAGATGGTTGACGCTTTTCCAGGCTGACGCCGCTCGCCGCGGCACGCAAGAACTACCCAAAAACAGGCAAAACAGTTTAAAACGGGCCAAAACTAGCCATTTTTGGCTGAGCGAGCCGAAAGCAGCGAAGCGGAGGACAGCGAAATAAGCGAGAGGCAGCACCGCCCCTGGTTATATACAAACGCCCCATCCAGCCTTTGGGCCACCCGGGAGTTCCAGGTGCTGAGATGGCTGACGTTTTTTTCCGCCACGCCATTCGGCCAGGCATGCAAGAACTGCCCAAAAAAAAACTTGGCGAAAAACTAGCCAAAACTGGCCATTTTGGTTGAGCGAGCGAAGGGCGAAAGCAGCGGACAGCGAACGGCGAGAGGCAGCACCGCCCCTGATAATTTAACGCCCCATCCAGCCCTGTACCACCCGGGGGTTCCAGGGTGCTGAGATGGCTGACGCTTTTTTGTTCGCCTGACGCTCGCCGTTCGCAAGGCACGCAAGAACTGCCAAAAACTAGCCAAAACCAGCCAAAACGGGCCAAAACTGGCAATTTTTTGGCTGAGCGAATGAAGGGCGAGCAGCGGACAGCGAACGCGAGAGGCAGCACCGCCCCTACTATATTTAACGCCCCATCCAGCCGAAAGTACACCCGGGGTTCCAGGTTGCTGAGATGGTTGTCGCTTTGTTCGGCCACGCCATTCGCCAGCGCACGCAAGAACTGCCCAAAAACAGGCCAAAACTGGCCCAAAAGGGCCAAAACTGGCCATTTTGGCTGAGCGAAGCGAAGGGCGAAAGGCGGACAGTGAGAGTAAGCGAGAGGCAGCACACCGCCCCATCCTGCCCTCACCCGGATGGGTTGCCGAGATGGCTGACGCCGTTTCGCCGCCATGTCGCCGCACGCAAGAACTGCCCAAAACTGGCCAGAACCGAGCCAAAATTGGCCATTTTGGCAGAGCAAGCTGAGCGGGCGAGCGGCAGACAGCGAAAGCAAATCGAGAGGCAGCACCGCCCCTGCTATATTTTAACACCCCATCCAGCCCTGTGCCACCCGGGGTTTTAGGGTGCTGAGATGGTTGACGCTTTGTTCGCCACGCCGCTCTCCAAGGGCACGCAAGAACTGCCCAAAAACAGGCCTAAACAGCCCGAGAAACGGGCCAAAACTTGCCATTTTTTTGGCTGAGCGAGTGAGCAGCGAAGCTGAGACAGCGAAGGGGCGAGAGGCAGTACCGCCCTTACTATAATTAACGCACCATCCAGCCTTGTGCCACCCGGGGTTCCAGGGTGCTGAGATGGTTGACGCTTTGCTCCGCCACGCCAGACGCCACAAGCACGCAAGAACTACCCAAAACATGCCAAACAGCTCAGAAACGGGCCAAAACTAGCCATTTTTTTGGCTGAGCGAAGCAGCAGCGAAGCCGGAGGACAGCGAGCGGGCAAGAGGCAGCACCGCCCCGCTATATTTAACGCCCCATCCAGCCTTGTACACCCGGGGGTTCCAGGGTACTGAGATGGTTGACGCTTTGTTCGCCACGCCGTTCGGGCCGCGGGCACGCAAGAACTGCAAAAAAACTGGCCAAAACGCCTGATAAACGGGCCAAAACTGGCCATTTTTGGTTGAGCGAAGCGAAAGGCGAGCGGGCGGACAGCGAAGCGGGCGAGAGGCAGCACCGTCCCCGCTATTTAACGCCATCCATCCAGCCCTGTGCCACCCGGGCGGGTTCCAGGGTGCTGAGATGGTTGACGCTTTGTTCGGCCACGCCGCTCGCCAAGTGGCACAAAAGAACTGCCCAAAAACTGGCCAAAACCGCCATTTTTGGCTGAGCGAGCGAAGGGCGAAGCGGCGGACAGCGAACCGGCCCGAGAGGCAGCACAACCGCCCCTGCTATAATGGATGCGGTTTTGTTCCCGCCACATCGCCGCCGCTGGGCACGCAAGAACTGCCTAAAACTGCCAGAACCGAGCCAAAATTGGCCATTTTTGGCTGAGCAAGCGAAGCGGCGAGCGGCAGACAGCGAAGTGAAGCGGAGAGGCAGCATCGTCCCCTGCTATAATTTTAACACCCTTCCAGCCCCAGCCACCCGGGTTTTAGGGTACTGAGATGGCTTGATTTTTGTTCGCCACGCGTTTCGCCGCGGCACGCAAGAACTGCCCAAAACAGGCATAAACAGCCCAGAAACGGGCCAAAACTGGCCATTTTTGGCTGAGCGAAGCGAAGGGCGGACAGCGAAAGCCGTTTAGTGGCAGCACCGCCCCTGATATACTTAACGCCCCATCCAGCCCTGTGCCACCCGGGGTTTTAGGGTGCTGAGATGGTTGACGCTTTTGTTCGGGCCACGTCGCTCGCCGCTGGCACGCAAGAACTGCCCAAAACAGGTTTAAACAGCCCAAAACGGGCCAAAACTGGCCATTTTGGCTGAGCGAGCGAAGCGGCGGACAGCGAGCGAAGCGAGTGGCAGCACCTTCCCTGATATACTTAACGCCCCATCCAGCCCCTGTACACCCGGGGTTCCAGAGTACTGAGATGGTTGACGCTTTGCTCCGCCACGCCGCTCGCCGCGGGCACGCAAGAACTGCCCAAAAACCAGTTAAAACTAGCCAAAAAAACGGGCCAAAACTGGCCATTTTGTCTGAGCGAAGCGAAAGCGAAAGTGGCGGACATCGAAATAAGCTGCAGAGGCAGCACCGCCCCAGCTATAACGAACGTCCCATCCAACCGAAAGTACACCCGGGGTTCAAGGGTGCTGAGATGGTTGACGCTTTTGTTCGCCACGCCGTCGGGCCGCGGCACGCAAGAACTGCCCAAAACTGGCCAAAAACTGGCAGAAACGGGCCAAAACTAGCCATTTTGGCTGAGCGAAGCGGGCGTTAGCTTAACGGACAGCGAAGCCGGGAGAGGCAGCACCGCCCCTCGTTATATTTAACGCCCCATCCAGCCCTGTGCCACCCGGGGTTCCAGGGTGCTGAGATGGCTGACGCTTTTGTTCGCCACGCCGTTCGCCACGCACGCAAGAACTGCCGCAAAAAACTGGCCAAAACTGGCTAAAAAAACGGGCCAAAACTGGCCATTTTTGGCTGAGCGAAGAAGGGCGAAGCGGCGGACAGCGAGCTACTATTTAGAGGCAGCACACCGCCCCCCGGGGTTCCAGGTTATAATGGATGATGTTTTGCTTGCCACGCCGGTCGCCGCGGTCACGCAAGAACTGCCCAAAAAACTGGCCAGAACCGAGCCAAAATTGGCCATTTTGGCTGAGAGCGAAGCGGGCGAGCGGCAGACAGCGAGCGAAGCGAGAGGCAGCATCGTCCCCTGCTATATTTAACACCCCATCCAGCCCTGTGCCACCCGGGGTTTTTTTAGCGTTGAGATGGCTGACGTTTTTGTTCGCCACGCCGCTCGCCGGTAACACGCAAGAACTGCCCAAAAACTGGGGAAAACTGGCCAAAAACGGCCAAAACTGGCCATTTTTGGCTGAGCGAATGGCCGCGCGGCAGCACCGCCCCGTTATATTTAACGCCCCATCCAGCCCTGTACCACAGGGGGGGTTCCAGGGTGCTGAGATGGTTGACGCTTTTGTTCGCCACGCCGCTCGCCGCCTGCACGCAAGAACTGCCCAAAATTCGCCAAAACGGCCCATAAACGGGCCAAAATTGGCCATTTTTTGGCTGAGCGAGCGAAGCGGGAGCGGGCGGACAGCGAAGCGGGCGTAGAGGCAGCACCGGCCCCCGCTATATTTAACGCCCCATCCAGCCCCTGTACTTCCCGGGGTTCCAGGTGCTGAGATGGTTGACGCTTTGTTCGGCCACGCTGCTCGGGCCGCGACACGCAAGAACTGCCCAAAAACTGGGAAAACTGGCTAAAAAACAGGCCAAAACTGGCCATTTTTTGGCTGAGCGAAGCGCGCGAGGCAGCACCGCCCCTGCTATACCTAACGACCTTCCAGCCCCTGTACACCCGGGGTTCCAGGGTGCCGATGATGGTTGACGTTTGTTCCGGCCACGCCGCTCGCCGCGCACGCAAGAACTGCACAAAAAACTGGCCAAAACATGCCAGAAACGGGCCAAAACTGGCCATTTTTGGCTGAGCGAAGCGAAGCGGCGAAGCGACGGACAGCGAGCGGGAGAGAGGCTGCACCGCCCCGGGCTATATATTTAACGCCCCATCCAGCCCAGTGCCACCCGGGGTTTCAGGGTGCTGAGATGGCTGACGCTTTTGTTCGCCACGCCGCTCGGCCGCGGGCACGCAAGAACTGGCCAAACACTGGCCAAAACTGGTTAAAAAACGGGCCAAAACTGGCCATTTTTGGCTGAGCGAAGCGAAGGCGGACAGCGAAATGGGTTGAGAGGCAGCACACCGCCCCCCTGCTATACGGATGGGTTTTTGTTCGCCACGTCGTCGCCGTGGCACGCAAGAACTGCCCAAAACTGGTTAGAACAGAGCCAAAATTGGCCATTTTTGGCTGAGCAAGCGAAGGGCGAAGCGGCAGACAGCGAGCAAATCGAGAGGCAGCACCGCCCCTGTTATACTTAACACCCCATCCAGCCCCTATGCCACCCGGGGTATTAGGGGTGTTGAGATGGTTGACGCTTTTGTTCCGCCACGTCATTCGCCGCGGCACGCAAGAACTGCCCAAAAACAGGTTAAAACAGCCCAGAAACGGGCCAAAAAACTAGCCATTTTTGGCTGAGCGAGCCAGCAGCTTAGCGGAGGACAGCTAGTGAAGCGAGAGGCAGCACTGTCCCCTGCTATATTTAACGCCCCATCCAGCCTTGTGCCACCCGGGGTTCCAGGGTGCTGAGATGGTTGACGCTTTGTTCGGCCACGTCGCTCGGCCGCCGCGGCACGCAAGAACTGCTCAAAAAACTGGCCAAAACTGGCCATTTTCGGTTGAGCGAAGCGAAAGGGCGAGCGGCGGACAGCGAAAAAGCCGAGAGCCAGCACACCGTCCCCTGCTATAACGGATTTTTTTTGCCCGGCCACATCGTTCGCCGGGCAGACGCAAGAACTGCCCAAAACTAACCAGAACCGAGCCAAAATTGGCCATTTTTGGCTGAGCAAGCGAAGGGCGAGCCGCAGACAGCGAAGTAATAGAGGCAGCATCGCCCCGTTATACTGAACACCCCATCCAGCCCAGCCACCCGGGGTTTTAGGGTACTGAGATGGCTGACGTTTTGCTCTGCTTCACGCCATTCGCCTTGGCACGCAAGAACTGCCCAAAAAACAGGTCAAACAGCCCAGAAACGGGCCAAAACTGGCCATTTTTGGCTGAGCGAGCGAAAGGCGGACAGCGAGCTTTGAAAGCGCGAGTGGCAGCACCGCTCCTGATATAACAACGCCCCATCCAGCCCCTGTGCCACCCGGGGTTTTAGGGTGCTGAGATGGTTGACGCTTTGTTCGGCCACGCCGTTTCGCCGCTGCACGCAAGAACTGCCCAAAAACAGGTCAAACAGCTCAGAAACGGGCCAAAACTGGCCATTTTGGCTGAGCTGAAGCTGAAGGCGACAGCGAAAGCGGGCGAGAGGCAGCACCTTCCCCTGATATATTTAACGCCCCATCCAGCCCTGTACACCGGGGTTCCAGAGTACTGAGATGGTTGACGCTTTTTCTGGGCCACGTTCCGCCACGGCACGCAAGAACTGCCCAAAAACTAGGTTAAAACTAGCTAAAAACGGGCCAAAACTGGCCATTTTTGTCTGAGCGAAGCGAAGCCGGGCGAAAGTGGCGGACATCGAAATAAGCGAGAGGCAGCACCGTCCCCAGCTATAACGAACGCCCCATCCAACCGAAAGTGCACCCGGGGTTCAAGGGTGCTGAGATGGTTGTCGCTTTGTTCCGCCACGCCGTTTCGCCCGGGCACGCAAGAACTGCCCAAAACTGGCCAAAACTGGCCAGAAACGGGCCAAAACTGGCCATTTTGGTTAAGCGAGCTGGGCGGGTTACGACGGACAGCGAAGCGGGCGAGAGGCAGCACCGCCCCGCTATATTTAACGCCCCATCCAGCCCTGTACACCCGGGGTTCCAGGGTGCTGAGATGGCTGACGCTTTGTTCGCCGCCACGCCGCTCGCCACGGCGAACGCAAGAACTGCCCAAAAACTGGCCAAAAATGGGCCAAAACTGGCCATTTTTGGCTGAGCGAGCGAGCGGCGAGCGGCGGACAGCGAGCGAAGCGAGAGGCAGCACACCGTCCCTGCTATACGGATGGGGTTTTGCTTCGCTCACGTCGGTCGCCGTGGCACGCAAGAACTGCCCAAAAACTGGCCAGAACCGAGCCAAAATTGGCCATTTTTGGCTGAGCAAGCGAAGCGGCGAAAGCCGTAGTAGACAGCGAAGCCGGGAGAGGCAACATCGCCCCTGCTATAATGAACACCCCATCCAGCCCTGTGCCACCCGGGGTTTTAGGGTGCTGAGATATTGACGCTTTGTTCGCCACGCCGCCGGGCCGCGACACGCAAGAACTGCCCAAAACTGGGAAAACTGGCAAAACGGGCCAAAACTGGCCATTTTTGGCTGAGCGAAGCGGCCGCGGCGGCAGCACTGTCCCTGCTATAATTAACGCCCCATCCAACCCTGTACACCCAGGGGTTCCAGGTGCTGAGATGGCTGACGCTTTGTTCGGCCACGCCGCTCAGGCCTGGCACGCAAGAACTGCCAAAAATGGCCAAAACGCCCATAAACGGGCCAAAATTGGCCATTTTTTGGCTGAGCGAAGCGAGCGGCGAAAGCGGCGGACAGCGAAATGGCGAGAGGCAGCACCGCCCCTGCTATAATGAACGCTCCCCATCCAGCCCTGTGCCTCCCGGGGGTTCCAGGGTGCTCAGATGGCTGATGTTTTGTTCCGGCCACGCCGCTCGGCCGCGACACGCAAGAACTGCCCAAAACTGGGAAAACTGGCTGAAAAACAGGCCAAAACCGCCATTTTTGGCTGAGCGTTAAGTGAGGCAGCACCGCCCCTGCTATACGAACGACCCTTCCAGCCCTGTATACCCGGGGGGTTCCAGGGTGCCGAGATGGCTGACGCTTTTTCGGCCACGTCGTCGCCGCGGCACGCAAGAACTGCACAAAACTGGCCAAAACATGCCAGAAACGGGCCAAAACTGGCCATTTTTGGCTGAGCGAAGCGGGCGAAGCACGGACAACGAAGCTTAAGCCGGCGAGAGGCTGCACCGCCCCGCTATACCTAACGCCCCATCCAGTCCCAACGCCACCCGGGGTTTCAGGGTGCTGAGATGGCTGACGCTTTACCCGCCACGCCGCTCGCCCGGCCACGCAAGAACTGCCCAAAACTGGCCAAAACTGGCTAAAAACGGGCCAAAACTGGCCATTTTTGGCTGAGCGAGCGAAGCGCGGACAGCGAAGCGAAGCGAGGCAGCACACCGCCCCCGCTATATCGGATGGGTTTTGCTCCGCCACGCCGCTCGGCCACAGACGCAAGAACTGCCCAAAAACTGGCCAGAACAGAGCCAAAATTGGCCATTTTGGCTGAGCAAGCGAGCGAAGCGGCAGACAGCGAGCAAATCGAGAGGCAGCACCGTCCCTGCTATACGAACACCCCATCCAGCCCTATGCCACCCGGGGGTTTTAGGGTGCTGAGATGGCTGACGTTTTGCTCCGCTCACGTCATTCGCCGCGGCACGCAAGAACTGCCCAAAAACAGGCCGAAACAGCCCAGAAACGGGCCAAAACTAGCCATTTTTGGCTGAGCGAGCGAGCAGCGAGCGGAGGACAGCTAGTGAAGCGAGAGGCAGCACTGTCCCTGCTATACGAACGCCCCATCCAGCCTTGTGCCACCCGGGGGGTTCCAGGGTGCGGAGATGGCTGACGTTTTGCTCCACTCACGTCGTTCGCCGCGGCACGCAAGAACTACCCAAAAATAGGCCGAAACAGCTCAGAAATGGGCCAAAACTAGCAATTTTATTGAGCGAAGAAAGCAGCGAGGACAGGACAGCGAAATAAGGTAAGAGGCAGAACCGTCCCGCTATATTCAACGCCCCATCCAGCCTTTGTGCCACTGGGGTTCCAGGGTACTTTAGATGGCTGACGTTTTGTTCGCCACGCCGCGCGGCCGGTGCACGCAAGAACTGCCAAAAAACTGGCCAAAACGCCCATAAACGGGCCAAAACTGGCCATTTTGGCTGAGCGAAGCGAAAGTGGCGCGGGGCGACAGCGAAGCCGGCGAGAGGCAACACCGTCCCCGTTATATATTTAACGCCCCATCCAGCCCTGTACTACCCGGGGTTCCATGGTGCTGAGATGGTTAACGTTTTGCTCCGCCACGCCGTTTCGCCGCAGCACGCAAGAACTGCCCAAAACAGGCCAAAATAGCCCAAAAACTGGCTTATTTTTTTGTTCACGCCGCCGCCACCACGCAAGAACTGCCCAAAACTGGTAACAGAACAGAGCCAAAATTGGCCATTTTTGGCTGAGCAAGCTTGAAGCGAAAGCGGCGGCAGACAGCCAGCAAATCGAGAGGCAGCACCGCCCCCCCGTTAACACCCCATCCAGCCCTGTGCCACCCGCTGGTTTTAGGGTGCTGAGATGGCTGACGTTTTTTCGCCATCGCCGCTCGCCGCGGCACGCAAGAACTGCCCAAAAGCAGGCTAAAATAGCCCAGAAACGAAGCCAAAACCAGCCATTTTGGCTGAGCGAACAGCAGCGAAGCCGGAGGACAGCTAGTGATTTAGAGGCAGCACTGTCCCTCCCGCTATAATAACGCCCCATCCAGCCTTGTGCCACACGGGGGTTCCAGGGTGCTGAGATAGCTGACGTTTTGTTACGCCACGTCGTCGCCATGCACGCAAGAACTGCCAAAAAAACAGGAATAAACAGCCCAGAACGGGGCCAAAACTGGCCAGTTTTGGCTGAGCGAAACGAGAAGGGCGAGCGGCGGACAGCGTAGCCGAAAGTGGCAGCACCATCCCTGATATATTTAACGCCCCATCCAGCCCTGTACAACCCGGGGTTCCAGAGTACTGAGATGGTTGACGCTTGTTCCCGCCATGTCGTTTCCGCCGCACGCAAGAACTGCCCAAAAATAAAATTAAAACTAGCCAAAACGGGCCAAAACTGGCCATTTTTGAGCGAAAGGAATCGGGCGAAAGTGGCGGAGAGCGAGGGTTTAGAGGTAGCACCGCCCCCTGCTATACCTAACGCCCCATCCAGCCGAAAGTACACCCGGGGTTCAGGGTGCTGAGATGGCTGTCGCTTTGTCCGCCACGCCATTCGCCACGGCACAAGAACTGCCCAAAAGTTGGAAAAAACTGGCCAAAACTGGCTGAAACGGGCCAAAACTGGCCATTTTTGGCTGAGCGAAGGGGGGAAGCGAGCACGGACAGCGAGCCGGCGGAGAGGCAGCACCGCCCCTGCTATATTTAACGCCCCATCCAGCCCTGTACACCGGGGGGGTTCCAGGGTGCTGAGATGGCTGACGTTTTGTTCGCCACGCCGTCGGCCGCGCACGCAAGAACTGCCCAAAACTGGCCAAACAGCCCAAAATGGGCCAAAACTAGCCATTTTGGCTGAGCGAAGAAAGCAGCGAAGGGCGGACAGCGAAGCGAAGCGAGAGGCAGCACCGGCCCCGTTATTTGAACGCCCCATCCAGCCCTGGCACCCAGGGGTTCCAGGGTGCTGAGATGGCTGACGCTTTGTTCGCCACGTCGTTCGCCGCGGGCACGCAAGAACTGCCCAAAAAAAAACGGCTCAAAAATAGCCCAAAACTGGCCATTTTGGTTGAGCGTGAAAGCCGGGCGAGCGGCGGACAGTTTAACGGCGGAGAGGCAGCACCGCTCCCTACTATAATTAACGCCCCATCCAGCCCTATGCCACCCGGGGGTTCCAGGTGCTGAGATGGTTGACGCTTTGCTCGGCCACGTCGCTCGCCGCAGCATGCAAGAACTTCCTAAAACAGGCCAAAACAGCCCAAAAACGCTTGAAAACGGGCCAAAACTGGCCATTTTTTGAGCGAGCGAAGAAAGGCGAGCGGATGACAGCTTAACAATGCGGAGAGGCAGCACCGTCCCCTGCTATATGAACGCCCCATCCAGCCCCCCAGCTACCCGGGGTTCCAGGTGTTGAGATGGTTGATGTTTTGTTCACGCCGTCGGGCCGCACGCACCAAGAACTGCCAAAAACTGGCCAAAACTGGCAAAAACGGGCCAAAATTGGCATTTTTTGGCTGAGCGGGCGAAAGCGGCGAGAAGGGGCGGATAGCGAAGCCAAGTTAGAGGCAGCACCGTCCCTGTTATACGAACGCCCCATCCAGCCTCCCGGTATTACCCGGGGTTCCAGGGTGCTGAGATGGCTAACGCTTTGTTCGGCCATGTCGTTCGGCCGCGCACGAAGAACTGCACAAAAAAAAAACATTTTGGATGAGTGGCCATTTTAGAGGAAGCACCGCCCCTGATATACGAACGCCCCATCCAGCCCCCTAAAGGCCACCCGGGGTTTTAGGGTGCTGAGATTGTTGACGTTTTGCTGCCACGCCACGCCGCCGCGCACACAAGAACTGCCCAAAAATTGGCCAAACACCGCCCAAAACGGGCCAAAACTTGGCCATTTTTGGCTGAGTTGAAGAAAGCAACGAGCGGAGGACAGCGAAATAAGTGAGAGGCAGCACCGCCCCTGTTATATTTAACGCCCCATCCAGTCCCAGGCACCCGGGGTTCCAGGGTGCTGAGATGGTTGACGCTTTGTCCGCCACGCCGCTCGCCGCTGCACGCAAGAACTGCCCAAAAACTGGCCAAAACAGCTGATAAACGGGCCAAACTGGCCATTTTTGGCTGTGAAGCGAAAGGGCGACAGCGCGACAGCGAAAGCTTAAGAGGCAGCACCGCCCCTGTTATATTTAACGCCCCATCCAGCCCTGTGTCACCCGGGGTTCCAGGGTGCTGAGATGGTTGACGTTTTGTTCGCCACGCCGTCGCCGCACGCAAGAACTGCCCAAAACTGTCCAAAACAGCCCAAAACGGGCCAAAACTGGCCATTTTTGGCTGAGCTGAAAGCGAAAGGCGAGCGCACGGACAGCGAAATGGTTGAGAGGCAGCACTGTCCCTGCTATAAGAACGCCCCATCCAGCCCTGTACACCCGGGGTTGTAGGGTACAAAGATGGCCCGACGCTTTTGCTCCCTCACGTCGCCACCGCCATTGGCACGCAAGAACTGCCCAAGAACTGGACGAAACAACCCAGAAACGGGCCAAAATCTGGCCATTTGGGTTCCTTGTGGTGTTGAGATGGCTCGTGAGACAACCTTCCTTCAATTGGGCTAAGGCCAACTGCCCTTTTATAGTTTTCCTTTGACGGCTTAGGAGACAACCCTTTACAGATCCTTTTCTCTCCTTACAACTCAAGACTTGAAGAACAGAAGGGAGAACTTAGGACTTTACACAAATTTGAGTTTAGAATCACCGAAAAAAGATCAAGAATTCGTGTGGATCTGTATCTTTTTCAGTGCTGAATGGGTGGGGTATTTATAGGCCCCAACCCAGTTCAAATTTGGAGCTCAAACGATCAATCGGACAAACCCGAATTTCGGGATCAGCTGTTGCACCTTTGATCGATCGAGGTTGCACCGCCCGGCAAAGCTCGGAGACTGAGCCCAAAGGGTTGCACTTTTCGCCGTGGGCGTTGCACCGCCTCAGCCGAGTTTCGCTCGGCGATCAGCCCGGAAGCGCCCACCTTCTGATCGAGGCGGGGCGACTTCTCGCCATGGCCAAGACCGAGAAGGCGCTGCGTTACCTTCTGCCGGGAGGTTGCACCGCCCGCCTAGTCAAGATCGAGCTCTGGCGGTTGCACCTTCCGGCTGGGCGGTTGCACT
>UBIG03000074.1:0-73910 GCA_900464855.2 Musa schizocarpa
GATATCAATATGAAAAAATCAACAAGGATCAAAAGAATGTCATGGTTCCATATTATTCTTTTTAGCAAAGATCAAAATGTGATTTTAAAACAAATTCTAAATATATAGTTCCTCATAAATCAAATCATGCAATTATAAATATTTCTTTTATCATCAATTTTTAATTCATGATAAAAGGATATGCAACTTTAAAAGAATATAATAATATAAAAAAATAGCATTCTTATAGATCAAGTCATGAGATTCAATGATTCATCATAAAGTAAATTAATTTCAACATCACGGGCATGCAAGCCAAAATAATCATGTCATTTTAAGTCATGAAAGATATGACATCCAAGTCTTCAAGAAGAACATGATTCTTTGAGAATAGATATTAAAACAACTTGATTCATGTATACAGTTTTCATCAAGATTACATTTTTTAAAATAAATTCCAAATATATGAATCAAGAATATCAAGACTTGGATTGTAATAAAACTTATTCAAGTTCCATATATCAAAATCGTGTATAGTTTATGTGATTCATAAAATGGTGAGTTTTGAATTATTTTTCCTCTTTGGTAAATGGATAAAAAAGAAAATCATAGAGGGAAAAGTATTTTGATTCACGTAAAAAATATCTCAAGTCAAGAATTTAAGTCAAAGATTTCAAAGAGATCAAGAGCAAGGTTATAAAATCATTTTAAACTCATTTTTCAACTTCGAAACTCAAAATCAAATTATCAAAATCATTCTTCGAGATTCAAGAGACTTATATGAACATAGTATATATAGATGGATTCATCATTTTGTCTTTTATGCCAAATCAAAAATAAGTATTCAAAAAACGAAAGACAAGTTTCATTATAAAAAATCGTATCAAGAAAAAATATAACACAGGATTTCAAAGACATGAGATTCAATTTATCATGATAATGTGTTTATTTTTATATTGTTTATTCCATATAGTGGCATGTTTCCAAAAAGATGAGTATCAAATTTAAAAACCGAACATGAGTTTTTCATCAAGATATAACACCTTTTAAATTCTCATAAAATCATTAATCACGTGAGAAGCAACAAACTTATATTTTCATTTCATGTTATCAATGATGATTTCATAAGTATGTTTGAATTATTTACATAAAAGCCATTGTCATTATAACTTTGAAATATAAGTTGTCGTCATGCATCAAGATCTAATGTATCAAAAAATATTTCATCACGAAAGAATTTTTTATTATATGGGCCTGCTTACTAAGAAATTTTTCCCTTTTTCTTTCGCCAGTTCACAGACCCCTTTCAGCACCATGAATAGGAGGGGATGTTGCAAGCCTCAAGAGTTCAAATTTGAAGATCACTTTCGTTTTCCGGTCTTGGCGTTGCAACATCCCGATGTTGTGCCATCGCCCTATCAATGTGGAACAGCGACGGGTCAGCACTAAGCGGTGCTGCTACCAACGGCGATCACCACCCGCTTGGGCTGCCAGCGGGTGGTACCGCTTGACTAGTGCCACCACCCCAACCCGTGATTGCCACCACGGCTCTGACCGTGGTGTTTTCCGCCCGGCCTCGTCAGCTCACGCTGGTTGGACCCTTAAGCTGGCCCCAAACGGTCGAAACAAACATGTGGCCCCTAACGCGTTGGATTACTTTTAATCCTAAACCAAGTGTATGTTAACTAGCATGAATTTTAAAGTCATTTCCTAGCTATTACAGAGTCCATAAGTTAAAGAAACTTAGCCAGAGGCGAGCTTCGACAGAAATTTGGGTAGTCTTAAGCCGAACTCCTGGGAAACCATTTTGAACACGAACAACTCCTGGACTTCACGATGATGTGGCAGTTCCCGATGAGCTTCTTTGGCATTATACGATCTTTCTTGTAGCTCATGAAAACCGTGAACCTTCTGGCCGAACTTCGAAAACCCTTGACAGCTCCCTACCGTTCTCGGCCGGTTCGGCACTCCCGATGAATCTTGGGGCCGGGTCGACTCTCGAACTCAGACAATGATCCATCACGCGATTCTTACGGCATTTTATTTCACTTTATATCTTCATCGTTATACGTAGTTAATCACCGCGCCACACACAAGCAAAACTCTAACCCGATCTTGACAATTATTATAATACCAGAATTGACATTAAGTTGCGACACATCATTGGTGAACGCTTTCGATTCCGATTCTTTCGGTTTTGTTCCTCTACGTTTTGAATCTTATTTTGAATGATGAAACGCTAATTGATTGTGGTTTATTGTTTAACTACATTTTGGAGGTTAGTCCCGAAAGTCTCTTGTCGTCAAGATCGAAGCATAATCACTAGAGGATTGCACGTTGATTCCTCTAGCATCAACTATCCGTCGTTCGATATTGGACCTACACGAGTTTAGGCAGCTAGATCATAAAACACAATCAGTGGTTTCATCCGATTAAAAGAGCATGTCGAGATTCAAATAATATCATATATATGCAGGTCAATATAGGTCTAGCATGGACCATAAATAGGGGCGATGTATCTTGATATGTATATATATGGACAAATATGTATACATATATATGCACATATATACATATGTATACATATATACATATATGTATATATATTTATATTTATGCATATATATACATGTTATATATGGACATAAATACATACATACTAGATCTTATATTCATTTATAGTTTTATGTTTCAAATGTTATGCCTAAATGGGAAACTTGAAGTCAAAACTAGTCTTATCTAGGTCTTGATAAATCGGCCATGAAGACCTTGGGCATATGACCTAACATTATCTCGAGATTGTCTTAAAAAGAAGCGAAAAAAAATTCGAAGACCCACCTTTAGGGATGGATAGCCCCAACACCAAATAATGGTCCTTTAGGAGATTATAACTAAAACTACTGTTGAATCTGGATTTTGATGATTAATTGAGTGTTTTGTTGTTGAAGTTCCGACTATCGATCAGGATTTAAGGACTAGAGAATGTTTAGGAATCCTGTCGGGATACGACCGAATAGTAGGGATTCGCCATGGATGCTCGTCAACCAGGGCATTTCAAAGTTTAGGGTGTTGGTGTTTAAGGTTTGCATGAAAACAAAAGAAAAGTTCAAGCTGACCGATGGAATTGAAGTTTAGGACCAAAAAAAAAAAATGCGAAGGGGTTTTAGGAAGTTCGGTGGAACTGAACTTGAAATCATCATAAGTCGGGAGCTTCTAGGGAGTCCATGGGATCCAGGGGCAGAATGGTTTCTTTGTAACCAAGCTTAGGAATGTCTTTAGGGAGAAGATTGGGTGTTAATCCCTAAGCCGAAAATGAGGGGGCCATTGGGCCTTGATTTGGACTAGGTTGGAGCCAAATTTTTTGGCCCCGAAAAGTCTTGTCTTATAGACTTTGAAACTAGCTGACTCAAAACTCAAAATATCTTTAAATGAATCACTTTGAGGCCTATAAATACCCCACTCATTCAGAGTTTAAAGGGGTGTCTAGAAAAAAAAAAAGAAGGGGGAAACTCTCTTGAAAGTGTGTCAAATCTTCCCTCTAAGTTTTAAGAGTGTTCTAGTCCAAGAGAGGGGTAAAAGTGCTTTGTAAGGGTTATCTCCTAAGCCCATCAAAAGGAGAGGTGCTGTGAGGGAGTTCATCCTCACCCATTGGAAGGAGGATAGCTAGTGGAAAGCGGTGGCCTCAAGCAAGAGGAATCGGGAGTGGGACGTGGGTGGGATGACCGAACCACTATAAAAAATCTGGTTTGCATTTACGTTCTTGCTATTTACTTTGCTGCAAACCCTTTCCACTTAATTTGATGCTCTACTTCTCATCTCTGCAAACATCTTTAAGTTAGAGCTTTTTCTTATATGATTCAATCAAATATGGCTTTCATAACAATAAAACAAAGTTTTCACCATATGAAGTTTCAAAACTTGTTTAAATCTTGAAAATTTATCATTCTTTACCGCTGCACTAATTCCCCCCCCCCCCCCCCTCTTAGTGTTGCTTCGATCCCTAACAATTGGTATCGAGAGCCACGTTCTTTCTTTTGGATTTACACCGTGAGAAATGGCTCTTAAATGGTTTTCAAGAGGGCTTTTTAGTTTTTTCATCCATCGTTTTTTAACTGGGTTTGGACTACACATATTGGAAAACTTCGAATGAGAGTTTTCTTGATTTCTCTCGATTTAAATTTATGGAACATCATTGAAAATGGATTTCAACTTTCCTCTAAACCCAATGAACTAATGGTCGGATTTGGAGAAAAGATTTTTCTTTAAATGCAAAGGCTATGAATGCCTTATTTTGTGCTTTAGACAAAAAATGAGTTCAATCAGATTTCTACGTGCAAAATGGCTTTTGACATTTGGCGAACTCTTGAAATCATGCATGAAGGAACTAGTAGAGTCAAAGACTTGAAAGTAAATATTTTATTGCATGATTTTGAGTTTTTCCGAATGGCACCAAGTGAAACTATCGATGACATATGTTCTCCCATTTCATGGATGTCATCAATAGCTAAAAAAGTCTTGGTAAATATTTTTTCAGATTTTGAACTCAGAAACAAGATTTTAAGATCCCTTCAAAAAAGGTGGGATCCTAAAGTAAACGCAATATACAAGAAACTAAAAATTTAAATGATTTATCCTATTGAAGAACTAATTGGGTCTTTAATGACATATGAAATGAGTTTCTTGGAACATTTTGAACATGATGAACATATGAACCACCTTTAAAAAGAACAAGAAGGTTTTGGAACTTTGGACAAATGAAATGCCACTTGAGTGATGACTCAAGTGATGAGGACAATGAAGAGGACATTGAACTTTTAATGAATCTTAATAAGTTCATTAAACAAAAATCTAAAATAAAAAATGAACTTGAATGGAGGAAGAGGCCAAAGAAGAAGAAGAAGGCTTGCAAAGAAGAATCAAGTAAAGAAGAGGTGAAATGGGCTTTGATGTTTTTTTTCGACAATGAGGTAAGAAACTCACCCAAGTTGTTTTTTTACCTTATTTTGAAATTACATGATGCTTTTTTCATGAATGCTTAACTTAGTTTTTTTTTTTTTTTTCTTATGTTTTGGAAAAAAAAAATTTTTAAAAAAAAATTATGCTATGCTTTTTCTTTTTAGTATTTTTGAAAAATTAAAAAAAAAATGATCATGAAAAAAAACTATATTGTTAAAGTTTCATGCATGTTATGATTTTTTTTTGAATGATTATGAATGATGATTGCTTAGTTTATGATTTCCATATCGATTTTTTGATGCATGGTTTAACACAAAAAAGTTAATTAGCATGATTATGTTTAATAGGGTTAATCCATGATCTTGTACTTCGGTTTTCATGCAATGAGGATTTGAAGTAATGTTGATTTAAAAAACATCCATCTTGGATTAATGTGTCTTAATCCTTTTTATGATGAAGTTTTTATATGATGCATGTCTTCATGAAATCAATTGCAAAACTAAAAGACCTAACCCACAAATTTTCAAAATGAAAGAAATATGGTTTTGATGTTGCCTTTGTGTTATATTTGGACTTAATGGTTTTCATGAAAAAATTATTTTTCACATTTTTTAAAATGATGTATGATTTTAGCAAAAAGTTTGAGCATTGATCATCTTGTTATAACAAATGAAAAAAAGAATTAAAATGATTTTGATGATGTATCATGAAAAAACATGCTTAATGATTGTATCATACTTGATGACTTGAAATCTCATATTTTGAAATAATATATTCATAATGAATCCATGAATCTTGATGATTTTCATATCACTTTTTTGGCTTTTAAATTTGATACATATCTTTCATGCAAAAAAGTTTTTTTGGGCATGCTTATGTGAAATCTTGCTTGATAATGAAAATGCTCCATACATATGATCATGATAAATTCATGAATCTTGATGATTTTATATTGCTTTTGATTTCAAACAAGATGCATGATTTTTTAAAAAAAATTAATAGCATGTTTCAAGATAATGCTTGCACACCAAATATGATTAAAAGATAGAAGCAAAGCATATTGATGATTTCATTTTTTTTTACATGAAAGTTTTTTGAACATGCTTATATAAGATCAACCACATAAAATAAAAACAAAAAAGTTAAAAATATTTTAATCATGATGTTTATTTTTTGATGTGTTTGGTCTTAATGGTTTTTATAATGAAACTTACATCTTGCTTTTGAATTGTTGATACATGCTCACATGTAATCAATTTATGTTACTCTTATTAAAATTTTTGAATGAAAGATTTTTTGATACATTTAATCTTGATGGGTTTAATGACAAACTTGTATTTTGAATTTATACAATGATGGCTTCCATATAAATATTTGAACATACCTTATGAAATCATCATTGATAATGATGAAATGAAAATATTAAAAGTTTATTATCATGCTTAATGATTTTATGATATCATGAGGACTTGAAGTTGTTATATCTTGATGACAAACTCATGTTTTGGTTTTAAAATTTGATACTCATCTTTTGAAACATGAGTACACTTATATGAAATAAACAACTCAAAATGAAACACATTATCATGATAAATTGAATCTCATGTCTTGGAATAATATGTTGTATTTTTTGCCTTGACAATTTTTTATGATAAAGTTTGACTTTCGATTTTGATGAATCCATGTGAATCTTTTGAATCAAATCTTTTAGAAAATACCACATACTTAATGTGATTTGACTTAATGATCATTATGATGAAATTTGCCTTTCCATCTTGAATGTTGACATTTTGTTTTAAGGCAAAGGCATGCTTATAAGAAGCAAATCATATGAATAGAAATTTACAAGAATGAAATGCAATCCTCTATCTTTTTTTTATTCTTCAATAAATCTATGCTTGTCATGTATGAATTTATTGAATGTGATTTTTTGAGGATGATTTCAGATTTGAAAAAATGCTTGATTCATATTTATGACATAAGATACATTTTAAATATGAATCATGCTCTATCTCCCTTAATTCATTTTGTTCTCCTATAATTCCTTTTTTTTACTTACTAAAAAAGGAGAACCTTCCAAATGAATCATGCTTGATAATTTGTGTTATGAGATTTAGCCTTTATGTCTTGAACATTTATGCTTATTTTTTATTGACATAAAAAAGGACAAAGGCATGTTCATATGAAATCAATGCAAATCACTAAAAGAGAAATGTATGTTTCTTGAACATCTTTCTATCTCTAAAGTTTTTGATTTTTCATAAAAAAAGACAAGTGATGAATTCATTATGATATTTTGTGAATCACTTGAATTATGAATGAGATTTTGATGAAGTGTTAAATTTTCAATCTAATCAAAGATTAATGAACTCATTTATGTGAATCTCTTGATCTCTTGAAATCATGACTTTGAATTCTTGACTTGAGATATTTTTTGAATCAAAAAATATTTTCCTCTATGATTGCTTTTTTTACCATTAACTAAAGAGGAATATAATCCAAGTCTTGATATCTCGATAATTGATACTTGAATGAATTTGTACTTGATATTTGATTTTGAAATTTCTCATGAAATGTAATCTTGATGAGAAATTCTATGCATGAATCAAGTTGCTCTTTGTGCTATATCTTTTCAAATGAATCATGAGCCTTGACATCATATCTTGCATGATATTAAAATGACAAGAATTCTTTGGCTTGTATGCCTTATGTGGCAATTGAAGAATTGATATAAAAAAGAAAATTTGCCTTTATGATGAATCAATGAATCATGATTTGATCCTTAATATTGATGTGCTTTTTTATATATCATGATTCTTGGTTGTATGACATTTATCTTGAATTGAAAATTGATAAATATGAATTTTGATCTTGCTAAAAAAGATGAATTATGAATCATGAATGATATCTTTTGGTTTTGATCCTTGTTGAATTTTCATATTGATATCCTTCATGACATGATAACTAATGTATATTTTTTTTTGATGCAAATTTATATTGATATGAAAAAAAAGTGGATGAAATTGAAATTTTTAGCCATTGAGTCCTCCACTTCATTTTGACAAAAAAAAAAGGGGAGCTAGCTTGTTAAATTCATATTAATGACTTGATGATTGAAATATTCATGTAAAACTTTTTGATATGTATCACTTGTCATGATTTGAATATTGAAGTAAAAGAAAAATTATGTTCTTGTTTAATATTTTTTATGATGAATTTTTGAATCATGACTTGATCCATTAGATTGATGTAAACTTTTTTTTATGCAAAATTATGTGAAATGTTTATATCATCATATTTGATCCTTATTTTCTTTTTTGACATTGATAAAGAGGGGAGAAAGTTTTTTGCTAGCTTGACCTTAAATGAAAAAATTTGCTAGCTCATTCAAGAGGAAGAAAAATTGCTATTTTGGCATATCAAACAAAGAAATTTGTAAACTTTTTATTTTGACAAAAAACAAAAGGGAAAAAGAAAATTGAACTTATGAATAAAAAAAATTGCTACCTTGAACATGCAATTTCAAGAAAAATAAATTACAAATTTGCACAAAAAAAAGCAAGTGTTGAATTGTCATCATTGGACATTTTTAAAAAACTTGCTATGATTGAATGGTATGATTGAATGTATTTAAAGTATGCTTATATGTTGTATGATGTGATTGATAGCTAGTATGATTGTAATATTTGCATATCCTTTGAAAACTAACTATGATGTTACTTCTCCTTTTTTGTTGATGACATAGGGGGGGAGAAGTAGATTGATGACTTCATGCATTGAATTGAATATTTTATATATTTGCATGATGGTTTTGTTATTTTCTCTTAACATTATGATGAATGTTGCTTGGATTTAGGATAATCCAAGGTTTCTATCAATGGCATATTGATAGGGGAGTTTGGTTAAACTCGAAGGGAGTTATGGTTAACTCCATTAGTCATCAATTAGTTGTCATCATCAAAAAAAAGGGGAGATTGTTGAATCTCGGATTTTGATGATGAAACCAATTGATTGTGGTTTATTGTTTAACCATTTTTGAGTTACGCAGGTCTACTATCGATCAGATTAGATAGTTGACTTTGGAGGAATTGACGTTTGCGGAGGTGATCACGTCGAGATATTGGATGTCGAAACGGAGGTTCGAATCGACAATCGGTGGAAGGCTTCGTACGTTGGGCATCGGCCAAGAAGAGCATGTTGTGCCAAGGATATTGGGGTTTGTGGAGGTCAACCATCGATTGGGCAACGGACCACAAAAAGGACGATGTGCCAAAGGATCGGATGAAGCAACCGACCAATGACGTCTTCGGCAAATCGAATGTCAATTGTGTTGTAATAACTATCTAGATCAAAGTAGAGTTTTTTTTTTTTGTGTGCAGGATTAACTACGATGATGATGAAGACGTAAAGCAAAACAAAGTGCCGGAAGACAAGTGTGATGGATCATTGGGAGTTGAGAGTTCGACGGAAGTCCCAAGATTCATTGGGAGTGTTGCCGAACCTAGCCGAGAACGCAGTAGGGAGCTTGCCGAAAGGGTTTTTGGAAAGTTCACGGAAGGTTTGTGGGAAGTTCATGGAGCTTGCCAAGAAAGATTGAGCTTGCCAATGAAGCTCATGGGAACTCACCAAGATCATCGTGAAGTCCGGGAGCTTGCGGGGAGTCCATAGAGAATGGTTTTCGAGGGTTCGCTGGGAAGACCACCTGGAAGTTCATCAAAAGCTCACCAAAAAAGAAGTCTTGTCTTATGGACTTTGTAATAGCTTAAAAAATATCTTTAAAAAATTCATAGTTAGCACATAATTTGGTTTAGGATTAGGTGTTAATCCTATAAACCAAATTAGCAATTAACTTTCTCTTGAATGAGCAAAAAAAATTTTCATTTAAGGTGCAAGCTAGCAATATCCTTCTCCCCTTTATCAATGTCCAAAAGAAAGGGAGGATTAATATTTCAAATAATCTTGCATGAGATTCAACAATAATTTGTAACAAAGATGCAAGCAATTTTGTTGAAAAAAGTGAAGTTAAGCAAGATTTTTGCCTCTCATGAGATAGCAACTTTTTTGCTTCTCAATGTTTAAGCTAGCAAATTTTTCTCTTTTGATGCACAAGCTTTAATTTAACTCCCCTTTATCATTATTGAAAAAGAAGGGAGAAACCAATGATCAATTATAAATTTGCATCAATATATCAATTATCACATGATGCATACAAGACAACAATGCAAAGAAATCATGTCATGAAGGATATCAATATGTAAATTCAACAAGGATCAAAACCAAAAAAGATATCATTCATAATTCATAACTTTCCTTTTAGTAAGATCTAGATAAATGTATCAATTTTCAATTCAAGATAAATGTCATACAACCAAGAATCATGATATATAAAAGCATATCAATATCAAGGATCAAGTCATGATTATAAGTGCTAACATATTTTTTTTTCATTCATTTTTAAGCCATGATAAAAGAATAAATCAATGATTCAAACATTAAGCACATTTTTTTCATCAAATTTTCAATCATCACATAAGGCATTCAAGGAAGTATTGAAACAATAAAAAAAAAATCAATTTTAGCATATAATGTTTCAATCTTTGATCTTGAGTCATGAATAAAAAAGTCATAAATCAAAAGGTTCATGAATCATTTTGACAAGTCTCCTTTTTTAGGAAATAACAAGTGGAAGTCTTAGGAGATCAAACACAAGATCTTGATTCATACATAAGAATTTTTATCAAGATCACATTTCATAAGAATCAAGACATGAATTCATAAAAAATTCAAGTATTGAATTTCGAGAAATCAAAAGACAAGTTACATTTCATTTAAGAAATTTTCTTTTGATAAAACGGAAGGAACATGGTAAGCGATCTTGATTTATAAAGAACTTCAAGTTATAATTGTCAAGATCATGATTTCAATAATAATTTCTTTATAGCAAAATAAAAAATCTTTTAGAACTTGATTCAAGCATTAAATACATCTTAACAAGTCATAATTCCAAAAGATTCAAGAAATCAAAAAAGAAAAATCATTCAAGTTCAATTTGACTACTTCATACTTATCATCAAAAATCATTTTCAAGATTCATATAGATGGATTATTTAACACATCATCAAAATCTCATTCATAATTCAAGTGATTCACAAAAAAATATCTCAAGTCAAGAATTTAAAAGTCATGATTTCAAGAGATCAAGAGAGGAGTCATAAAATCATTCAAACTCATTTTGTCAACTCAAAACTCATAATCAAATTATCAAAATCATTCTGAGATTCAAGAGACTTATATGAACATAGTATACATGGATTCATCATTTGTCTTATTATGCCAAATCAAAATAAGTATTCAAAAGAAATTATTTAAACCAAATGCATGACACACTCTTATTTATTTTCAAAATATTCATCATGATCATTTCCATGAGATTCACAAGATTGGTAAAATGAATTCATTAATCTCAATAGGATAGAAAATCCATTTTCATTTCATACAATTGATTTCACATGAGCATATTCAAATTTTCATGTAAACACTATGCATCATGTTGAAAGCAAAATCATCAAATTTTGCTTCTATCTTTTAATCATATTTGGTGTGCAAGCATTTTCATGAAATATGTTATTATCATGATAATTAATTTTTTTGTGTCAAAAAATCATGCATCTCATTTGAAATCAAAAGCAAGATAAACTTATCAAGATTCATAAATTTTATCATGATCACATGCTTTTCCATTTTTTTATGTGTCTTATTTGTCTCACATAAGTATATTCAAATTTTCATATGAAAGCCATCATCGTATAAATTCAAAATACAAGTTTTGTTAATAAACACATTAAGATCGAATGCATCACATAAAACATCATGATAGTGCATTTTCTTATTTTTTAGAGTTTCAATTTATGTGATTTGATCTTTCATAAGAATGATCAAATTTTTTTATGAAAATGTCACACATCATATTTAAACATAAGATCATCATCATATTTAGAAATGATTTCATCATTAAGATCATCAAGACAAACACATTATTTCAAATTATGAGATTTCAAGTTGTTAAGTATGATACAATCATTAAGCATGTTTTCATAATGCATTATCAAAATCATTTTAATTCTTTTCTTTCATTTGTTATAACAAGATGATCGATGCTCAAATTTTGCTAAAATTATTTTATAAATTTCATCATAAAAAATGATTAAGACTTATTAATCCAAGATGGAAGTTTTCAAATTATAAGCAAGATACACACATCTATCATCAAAAGACTTTCAAGAAATTCATACATAGATATGTATCATGTTTAAGATCGAAAAATCGGATATAAAAAGCATACATGGAATTTTTTATCATCTCAAAATGTCATCTTAATTCATCATGAAAACAATTAGACCAAAACACATTAATCCAAAAACATAGAGTCAAATCAACATTACTTTTCAAAAACTAATGCATGTTATAAAATCATCAAGCATCATGTTTAGAAACATAAAAAGCAATATAAAACATCAAGATACATATTTTCAATTTTTATATGTTTTAATTTTTTAAAAAATGCTAGAAAGAAAAAGCATAAAAAAAAATTCCTACCAATTAAATTAAGCACTCATGAAAGACATCATGTAATTTCATAATAAGGAAAAAAACATTTTGGGTGAGTTTCTTACCTCATTGTTAAAAACCAACAAAGCGTAGGTTTGCCTCTTCTTTACTTGATTCTTCTTTGAGCCTTCTTCTTCTTCTTCTTTGGCCTCTTCTTTTGTTCAAGTTCATTTTTTAGTTTTTTAGATTTTTTAGTTTAATGAACTTATTAAGATTCATTAAAAGTTCAATGTCCTCTTCATTGTTCTCATCACTTGAGTCATCACTCAAGTGGCATTTCAAAGTTTGAGTTCCAAAACCTTCTTGTTCTTTAGAAGGTGGTTCATGTGTTCATCATGTTCAAGAGTCATTTCATAGGTCAATAAAGACCGATTAGTTCTTCAAGTGAATAAAATTCAAGTCTTTAGACTCTTGAATAGTCATTATTTTTGGATCCCAACTCTTTGGAAGGGATTTTAAAATCTTGTTAGTGAGTTCAAAGTTCAAAAAAAAAACATTTACCAAGACTTTTTTAAAGCTATTGACGACATCCGCGGAAATGGGTGTACATATCACCGATAGTTTCGCTTTGGTGTCATTTTGGAAGAGCTCAAAATCATGCAATAAGAGGTTCACTTTTGAGTCCTTTGACTCTACTAGTTCCCTCATGCATGATTTCAAGTGTTGCCAAATATCAAAAGCCATTTCAGCACATAGAAATCTGATTGAACTCATTTTTGTCTAAAGCACAAAAATAAAGGCATTCATAGCCTTTGCATTCAAAGAAAAATGATTTTTTCTCCAAATCCAACCATTCGTTCATCGGTTTAGAGGGAAGTTGAAAATGGTTTTCAATAATATTCCATAAGTTTAAATCAAAGAGAAATCAAGAAAACTCTCATTTGAGTTTTTTTCCAATATATGTAGTCCGATCCATTAAAGAACGATGGATGATTGGATAAAAAGCCCTCTTGAAAGCCATTGAAGAGCCATTTCTCATGGGTGTAAATCCGAATGAGAAATAACATGGCTCGATACCAATTGTTAGGGATCGGCATTGAGCACTAAGGGGGGGTGAATTAGTGCGGTGGATAAATACGATAGATTTTTGGTGATTTTAAACCAACTTTAAAAAACTTCAGATTTGAAAAAAAGAATAACCATTTCCTGGATTAAATTTTTTTGATTGCATATGTAAGAAGGAGAGAATGAAGTAGAGCATCAAAGTAAAAGATGGTTTACAGTAATGTAAATGACAATAAGATAAATGCAAACCGATTTTATAGTGGTTCGGTCATCCGACCTACATCCATCTCGATTCCTCTTTGCTTGAGGCCACCGGCTTTTCCAAGTATCCTCCTTCCAATGGGTGAGGATGAACTCCCTTACAACACCTCTCCTTTGATGGGTTTAGGGAGATAACCCTTACAAGCACTCTTCACCCTCTCTTGGACTAGAACACTCTTAAACTTAGAGGGAAAATTTGACACACTTTCAAGAGAGTTTTCCCCTTCTTTTTTTTTAGTTCTAGACACCTTTTCATCCATGAATGAGAGAGGTATTTATAGGCCTCAAGAGGATTCAAATTTGGATCAAATTTGAATTATAAAATTTGAATTCACTTTGGTTTTAACATTGGGGGTGACTTTGCCAGGTGCCGGGCCATTCAGTGATGTCACCGCTGGTGCCCTGAAGGTCTTTGGGTGGTGCCACTTGTGGCTTAGGGTGGTTCCCCAGCCCAAGGTTTAACCTTTGGGTGGTGCGCCGCCGGTCATTTTTAACATACTAAACAGGTCCAAATTTCAGCTTCCAAATTGGTTTGGGCCAAAAACCTGCCCAAATTATGCCCCAAAAATTTTAAAGATTTTCTAAGCTATTACAAAGTTTATAGGATTAACACCCTAATCTAAGATAAATTATATCATTTAACTATAAATTTAAAATAGATTTTTCTAAGCTTATGGAGAAGTAAAGTCCACTTTTTTTGGAGAACATTCTCACATCATTCTTAATGATCAAGATATCCACATATAGCACCAAAAAAGGTGATAGTACTTACTTATCTTCCCTTCACCAAAACACAAGTCTTCATTTAAGTCATAAGATTTGATCCCTTATCAAATGTTATATTTTAACTTTTAGGAAACTTGTTGATTCATTGATGGACAAGCAAACCCACACACCTTATATGGACATCCCCGGGGACTTATCCCTCAAGCATATCATACATATTTTTCCCTCCTCGAGGTGCATTAAGAAATAAGGATTTTCACATCCATTTGCTGATCATAATGTGTTAAAAATAGCCAATAGAATTTGATGGTTTTAACATGGCTATGGGTGAGAAGGTTTCATTATAGTTAACACCTTGGCTTTGGCGCAGACTCCTTAGTCACTACAGTCTTGCTTTATAGGTCTCTACCTTCCATCTACACCCCATCTTCTTCTTGAAGATTCTTTGCAGCCAATGGGTATGATACTGCACATCAACTGTTCCAAACCTTGACATTGGAGTACATGGAATCAAATCTCTGAATTCATGGTTTACAATTTCGAGTCTATACTTATAATAGCTCCCGTAGGTCGAGAAATCAATATCCTCTCCTTTGATATATCCCACATATCTTCAAGAGGATGAGATACTTCTTGAGGGTTATAAAAAAGGAACTTGTGTGCTAGGTACCAATAAACTATGGCTATAGAATGTATTTGAATCTAGATTTTTTGATGATGAATAATTGGATAGATTATTTGATCTAATCTATATTATTGAGAAAAGTGTGTAGGATTAACTATGTATAGCAATGAAGACATAAAGTAAAAACCATGTGCTAGAGTCAAGTCAATCCAATTATTGAAGAGGTTCGAGATTCCGTAAGTTTAAAAGAATCGCCGGAAGGGCACCCGGAATCGACAAAGATCGGGCTTACCACTGGATTTAATTCCGAGATCCTTTGGAAAATTCAGATTGAAGTTCGCGAGACTCACCGAGAAAGATCGAACTTGCCAAAGGAGAGTAGTCGCAATCTGCCAAGGTCATCATAAAGTTTGAAAGTACCGGAAGATGTCTAAGGTTTCGCCGAACCTTCGGAAGTTCACCAAAAGCTCATGAAGAAGACTTGATGTGCTGATTTTATGTTTTGCTTAGTGTATGTCTTTAATGTCATAATTAACATGTAATTAGAGTTAGATTAGGTGTTAATCTTTAATTAACCTAAGTAGGAGCCAAAGGGCCTTTAAAATGGGATTGGACAAGATTCAAGGCCCATTTAGATTATTGGAACTCGTTTAGGTGAAAATTGCTCAGATGGGCTGAACCCTTAGGACTGATTCCCCTAGTGCACTGGGCGATGGTACCATCTAATACTATTAATTATTAGGTGATGGTATCAGCTTTATCATGTGACCATTATCCCTCCATCTCCCTTATCGAGTGTTTAGACATCCACCAATGCTTATAAGGCCCAAGCCTCTCCTTTTCTTATGGCGTGGGACTTAGTGATTCATGGGCTAGCCACAATCGCCACCCCCAATGGGACGCCAGTGACATTCTTCCCCACTCAATAACGCGGTGGCCTCATCCTTCATTTGCCTACCTCTCGGGCACTCGACGCGGATTGATGAAGGCCAAAGGATGTTTTTGATGCCTCTTATCCGTGATTACTATCCTCTCCCTACAAAACCAACTTATTAGGAGTAGTAAGCGCTAAATATATAAGGCCCAAGACCTCTTTCCTTACTCACCGATATGGGGACTACAGTGATTCATGGGCTAGCCACCTACCCCCTCCAGACACTTGTGTGATGCTTTTATCAAGCAGTGGTACCACCCCCTCCATAGAACCTCAAAACCAACATCAGCATAGTGCCTACGGACTAGGTGGGTGGTACCGCCTTGATAATCAAGATCATTGCGATGGCACCGCTGTCAAGCGGTGGTACCACCGCCTCCAAAATTCAGGATGGGACCCTTTAGCTCTAGTTCAGGAAATAATTGAGCTTATAAATATCCCCTTTTCTGGCATCAAGTATATTGAGAAGTGATAAGAACTAACAGTCAAACTATAGCAAATACATTAAAAGTTAGAGTGTTCACCTCCCAGATTCCCCCTTGTAAAATTTCTATAAAAAGGGTGTGAGCCCTTATAGAGTTTCCAGAAAGGGTGTTTGTTCCTTCCTCTTCAAGAAGGGTTTGATATGGAAGTCAAAACCTCATTGGAGGAGTTTTTGGAAGTGGACATAGGTCATTTGCCCCAACCACTATAAATCGTTGCATTCTTCTCTTAGTGTGTGAGTTCTAAATTATTGCATTCAATTCAATACATCACTGCACTCATATTCTCCTTCTCTACTCTCTTCACGATTCTCGGAATAAACTTCTTTTGTCGAAATCACTTTCATCGATGAACTTTTTCAACGATAAGTTTTTTCTCAAATTAGTTTTAAATCATCATCAATTTTTATCCACTTCATAATTCACTTAGTACTTCTTAGATCCTAACAGTTCTTTGTCTGAGAGGTCACTTTAATTCGTTTAAAACCCAAGAGAGATAGTATTTGCTAGCATGCAAGATGGTCATTCAATTACACGTATATTTATATTTAATGGGTCGATTACCTCCTATTGGAAGATTCGCATGAGAAATTTTTCTTATTTCTATGATTTTGAACTTTAGAACACTGAAATAATGATTTAAAAAAATCTTAGATGAATAAAATGGAATGAGTTGAGAAGAAGAAGATTTTCAATGCCAAGGCTAGTGAATGCTTTTGTTTTAAGCCTTGTTCTAAATGGTTTGCAGCCAAGTAAAAGATAAACAGGAATCTAAACCTCACACATTCAAGAAGCACAGGATGTAGGTCACTGTCAAAGTGACTACATCCACTTCTCTCAGCCTTCTCCCATGAGGCTCCCAACTTCCACTAGCAAATTCTTTTGAAGGGGAAGGACCAAAAACACCCTCTTACAACCCTTTTTATAAGCAAGTACACACTCTACCATTTTTTTTTCAAAGAGAAAGAAGGAGGTGAATAAAAGCTATTAAAACAAAGACTTTTACTGATTTTAGCTCAATTCTAACTCAAAGGGTACCCTTTCACTGAGAAAGGGAGGTATTTATAGATCTGAAATTGAATTCAAATTTAGGTTTCTAAATTTGAAATCAATTTGATTTAGATTTCAAATCTTTGGCGATACTTTCATCAAAGGCATCATGAACGAATAAGTTAGTCGTCGGTATGCTAGTCGGTACTATTACCAAAGTAAGGCGGTAATACTACCGCGTTGCGCACTAGTGCTGGGCGATATCGCCTCTGTGTCAAGTACTACTGACCCAAAGATTTGCCGTGACAGCCTTGACTGTTGTCATTCTAAATCTTTAATGGGCTTTGTTCAAGGCTCCAAAGAGCAGGTTGGCCCTACCATTTGAGCATGATTAATTTAAAATCTTGCCCTAAGTACGTACCAACTACACAAATTGAAACATAATTAATAGTGATTTAGACCGACGTTCTTCAAGTCTTATTAAAGCAGCTTTACGATGAGACTTCTGAATGTCTTCGATACTTCCCTCAGATTTCTTCGGATGGATTCCAGCATGCTCCAACATATGGTATGCTCAATCCAGTCTTTCGCAAGCTTCCGAACCTTTCGCAAACTCAAGGACCCCTTCAACGATCTTTAGTGAACTTGAAAAGTGACAAGTCCTATTTAATCTTCAGTTCCCAAGAGCAACACCGGCAATCCCTTCGGACTTTGATGAACTTGAACTCTTGAATACCCGACCGGACTCTAAATCGGCCGTCACTTTTTTCAACCCATCGCCGTTAATCCTGCGCATTACTATCTTTGACAATATAGATTAGAACCGTATTACCGGTGATTTATCGTCAAATCCGGTTCAACAATTCCTTTGATGATGACAATCAATGTAATGATGGAGTTACTTCAACTCCGGCTATCATATGCCATCATTGAAAGGTAAAACTTGAATTCAATCTTTTGTTCAAGAGTCAAATCAATAGATTTATTTAACATAAAAAGCTAATAAAAACAAGCTTAGGCATAAATATGAAAACTTCATATTTTTAAAATAATGTCAAGAATTACACCTATAATAACAAGAAATATTATTCCAACATGATAAGGATCGTATCCAAAAGAGTGTTTCGATTTAAGACATTAAGCTAACAAATAAAAAAAAAAGTATTTATCTCAAGATAAAAGAATTTTTAAGTATCTGCGGGATAAATTATAGTGATTTATATTTCAAGCTTCAAGCAATAATTACTCCATCATAGCAATTTTATTTTTCTCCCCTCGGTGTCACCAATAAAAATAATAGAGGGGGGGAAACCATTCATTACCAAGAAGAGAAGAAAAAAACCTCATTTATCAGGCCATGAGATGGAGAATACAAAAGCCGATCAATTATTGGGCCATGGAGCATGAAATCATTCGAGGAGGATATCAAGTCATAAAATAATAGAAATTAATATCCAAAAAAATTAATTAATGAATCTAAAAGAAAATTCATTCCAAAAGCTAATTAGATGAATGAAAATAACATCATGCAACATCATCCATAGTAGTCATAAGCATAATAGAACCAAGTTTAAAAAAAGAGAACAACAGCTATTCCGGAGGGGAAATGCCAAAAAATGCCTATACAAGTGATCTATTTTGTGGTTCATTTGTTTTTTTTTTTTTAAAATTTCAGCTTCTTTGCATGTTGATTTGAGTTTTGTTGTGAGGATTTGATTTTAAGGCAAGCATGATTGGATTTTTTATTAGATGGAGCAAAGAGCTGGCTAAGATGGTGCTGGATCAATGAGACTAAGGAGAGGAGATTTCCCCTAAAAATTGTGTTTGGTCGCTCTACTAGTGGGGAACTATATCAGCCCTTCTGATTTGCCTAATCCATATGTCATCTCTAAAGGTACATCTAAGTCGCGAGGAGACTTCTACAGTGTGTTATATCTATCAAATTCCATTATTTCCTCGTTTGGGTGACACACACAAATGTTATGGGGCAAAAAAAATGAATCTAGTAAGTCAACCCGCCATATGACAAACATTGAGTCTAGAGAGAAAATTTCTATCATGTATTTTGTCTAATCAAATAACTAAAAGTAGTTTTGTTTGTCATAAATCCAATACATCGCATTAGTTCCTAACATACCATTTCATCGTAGAAACCTTCCAGAAGTGAGAATGCTTATAACGATGTGATGAAGTAATTTCGAATTAAAGGTAATAAGTACTCAAACAAGCTTTTAAGAATGATGCTAGGTTAGGATTAGCAAAAACGCTTCTCTAGGCTTGAGAGTGGGATTGCATCTCATATCCTGCATCCATATCCATTGCCCATAAAATAACATCCTCTATTCTTTCTTAATTCCAAGTAGCTCTATATGGTATGATCAAAAAATCTGAATTGTGTTCCCAACATATAGGTAGTAGTCAAAATGTCATCTTCAATATTCATGTTAGCATAAAATAGCTTAACCAACCTGGGGTGGTAGATTGGTTCATTAATTGGCAAGATAGGTAGAGTACTTAGATTAAGAAAACCATCTAATAGGTTCTAGGTTTCCTAAGTTCACCCAGATCAACATGTTTACCCTTATGTATGGCTTTAGAATCAAAATTTGGGTATCTTATGCTACCTCATTAGATCTAAAAGGGTTAGGACCAAATGAATCTCCTTCCAACCTTTTCCCCCCCCCGTTTCTCTTGATGATTTCTTAGAGCCATAGCTATTCATTAAGAAACAACAAAAGGAAACAAAAGGAAAGAACAAGCAAATATGAAGAGAAAAGAAAATTGATTTTACATGCAGCGGGTTCCTAGGGAGGTGCTTGAATTTGAAAGAGCCATTAGCCCTTTAGGATGAAGAAGAAATGGAGAGGGTTTGGAGAGTTTTGGT
Organism: Musa schizocarpa; assembly: GCA_900464855.2. Taxonomy (NCBI): domain Eukaryota; kingdom Viridiplantae; phylum Streptophyta; class Magnoliopsida; order Zingiberales; family Musaceae; genus Musa; species Musa schizocarpa. The sequence continues at coordinate 20,451 of UBIG03000074.1, forward strand.
GGGAGAAGAGGAAGATGGGTCAGGTGTTTGGTACGGTTCTACTTGCCCTAACACCCCCCCCCTTTTATATGGGGTGTAGGTGGTACCACCACCAACTGTGGTACTTACCGGGCTAGAGAGGTACCAGAAGCAGTACAATGATTCTAGCGATGATACTGGCCCCAAAAATTATTATTATTATTATTACTTAAATTTGTTTTCTTAGTGTTAAAAATGAGATGTAATCATAGATCACTCCTTGAGATATAGAATTAAAATAAGGGAGGCAAATCCATGAGAACCAAATGAAGTTTTCATAAACTATCAAAGTGAGAAAAACAAAATATATATATGTCTGCTCGTTCACAAGGACAATTTAACATGCTTATTTCCTCATAATGAAGTCAAATTATTTCTTCATTTAAAGGTTTACAAAGATATCCAACTAATTGATGTTTTTTAAATAAATTCAAGAGTGACATCATTCTTTAATATGATCCAAGTATAAAAGTGATGTGTCTTTATGTCAATGTGTTTAGTTCTAGATGTTGAATAGGATTTTGGGTTAGACAAATAAGCACTTGTATTATCACATTTTATAGGAATGTTATTTAAATGAATTCCATAATCTTCTGATGTATTTTTCATCCAAATGACTTAGGCTGAGTACAACATGCACTGTGCCATGTATTCGCTTCAATGGGTGCAGTCAATTTTGTTTCTTGAAGTCCAAGAAACAAGTGTATGTCCTAAAATTGGCATATTTCAATGTGCTTCTACATTCTATTCATCCCATCAAAACTGCATTCAGATAGGCTTTTTTAAATCAAAGTTCTGATTTTTGGATACCATAATCCCAGATTAGAGGTACCTTTAAGATATCCCAAGCAGTTCCTTTAACAGCTTTAAGGTGAGAACTTTCCGGATTAAGCAAAAATCTCGCACAAAGTCCTACCATCAAACATGATATTCTGTCTAGTTGAGGTAAGAGAGTAAAACTACCTATCATCCCCCCCTATATATATTTTGATCAAAAAATTTTTTTTCTCCACCTTTATCAAGTCTAACTTGGTGGAAGTACTCATTGGAGTGTGGATGGCTTTTGAACCACCCATATTAAATCGCTTTTAACCTCTAACGAGATATTTGGATTGGATTAAGGAATATACCATTACTAAGTTATTTAATTTGTAATCAAAGAAAGAAGATTAATTCTCCCATTAGACTATCTCAAATTCATGGCTCATGCATCTTTAGCAAAAATTCACATAGTGATTCATCAAGAACCAAAAAATAATAATGTTAACATAAATTTGAACAATAAGAAAATTATTTTCAAAAAATATTTGATAAAACAATGTAATATCAACCTTGCCTTTTGTAAAATTATTTTGAAATAAGAAAAAAGGAGCCTTTCACTTACCAAGCTCTAGACTTGTTTTAGTCCATAGAGAGCCTTAGTTAATTTAAACACATGATTAGGAAGAAGAGAATTTTTCGTCCTGGTAGTTTGTTCAACATATACTTTTTGAAATAAAGCCATTTAAAAAAAAGCGCCTTTGATATCCATTTGAAATAGTTTAAAAATCATTACTACTAGTAGGCAGGGAGCAGATCACTGGATGGCTTCTAATCTATTTCACAGGAGTGAAGGTACTTCATAATCAATACCTTCTTGTTTGAAACCTTTGACCACTAATCTAGCCTTGTTTCTAACCACAACCATTATTCATCTTGTTTATTTCTAAAGACCCATTTTAGTACCAATAACTAAATGGTCATTAGGTCTAGAACAAACTTCTACCCTGTTCCTCTCAAATTGATTTACTCCTTCTTGCATTACGACCCAGAATAATCTTTCAAGGCATCATCAAATGCATTTTAGTTCAACTTGAGAAAGAAAAGTGGCATGAAAGCACAAAAATTTTAAATGAAGAAGCCAGTTTGAACCCCTTTAGATGTATCTCCTATAATTAACTCCTTAGGATGGGCATCTACATACTTACATTCTTTGGGTAGAATTTTAAAAGAAGATGCATCCAAGTTGTCATTTTGAGGAGTGGTTCATTCACAAAATTCAAAAAAACAAACAAGATCATCAAAAAATCATTTTTCTTAGATTCAAAAAAAATTCATTAAAAACCATATGAATAGATTCTTCGGCAACTAAAGTTCTTTGTTGGAAACCAGAAAAAGCTTTTAGGAAATAGAAGAGTAACCAAGAAAGATGCCTTCATTGGATTTAGCATCAATTTTCCTAAGGCATCCTTTTCATTTAAAAAATAAAGCATTTACAATCAAAATTTAAAGTAAAGAGACATTGGGTTTTTATTATTCCATAATTCATATGGAGTCTTAGAAAAGGGATGGTCTTACACACAGAACTCTATTAATAACATAGCAAGTCGCACATTTAAGCTTTGGCCCAAAAAAATATTTTAGTAAATTATATTCATTTAATATGATTTCTAGCCATTGCAAATTTCTATTTTCCTTCACTACCCATTTTGTTGCTGAGATTCCTTGAGTAGAGAAATTATATTATATCCATTGATTTCACAAAAAAATTTTGAAGTCATGATTTTGAAATTCACCACCGCGGATGTCGCCCAAACTGGATGGTGAAATCATGAAACCTTTTCATTTTGAGTAAGTTTTTTACAAATTTTGAGAAATATTTGAAAACAATCACTTTTGTGAGTCAAGAAATAGGTCTCAAGTGTAATTACTATAGTCATCCATACTACAAGGTGTGTATTTAAGTTACCTAAGCTTGCTATACAATTGATCCAAATAAGTCCAAAGAAATAATTGCAAATGGCCTTAGTGGTGCTAATTTGATTTTTTGGTTTGAAGGTTTTTTTCTTCTTTTATTTGTTTTTTTTCTAAGAAATAAGATCTTTTTACTTTGTCCTCCAATGGCCTTCATTGGGAATTGCACAACTTCTAGATCAAATGTTTTAGTTTTATGCACCAGCTGCACTTCCTATTCCATAGCATCATCATTGAACCCAGGAAAACATATTTATTACTTAATTCACCAATATTTATGCTCTGACATTGTTTTATTTTAAAGTTCAATCATGGATATGTCATTGTTTGGTTTTTTTCAATGATGCAAATATTAGATTTACATCTAACAACAATATAACTTTTGTTGCATTTGACTAATGCTTAAAAAAGATTATGTTTTAAACCTCAACAAGTAACACATCTCCATGAAAAAAACTTGGATTTACACTATGGTTCCCTTGCCTGACAATGATTTTACCCTTGTTGTTGTCTCCTTTAGGTGACATACCTTCTTTCTTTTGCTAGTGAAACTAACGAGAAATAAGATGGATCGTCATGGCCATGTGCCTTGAGCATCCACTATCAAGATACCAGGTATTTCTCCTAGCTTGTGAGTTTGTTCACAAAAGAGGATCTCCTTTAGGAACCCATTTGATTTTGGATATCTTGTTCTGCTGACAAATTTTCATTTATTTTTCCTCAACATTGAATTGTTTATGAATCTTTAGAACCCATATGAATTTTGTTAGGGATCAAAGTGGCACCAAGAGGGGGGGGGGGGGTGACTAGTGCAGTAAAGAACGATAGATTCACCAATGATTAAAATAACTCTTTCCGGTTTACTAATGAATGTCATTTCACGCTGGAACCTTAGACAAATTACATTTTAACTTTAAAGCATAATGAAGAAGATGAAGATGAAGTTGAGTAAATAAGGCAGCATATGAAAAATGGTTATTTGTAGCAAAGTAAGTTGTGAGAAAGTAAATGCAAACCCATTTGCACAACTCTTTCTGGCCATTGAACATCCACTTCCAAAGACCCATGAGGCTCCCGGGTTCCTTTCAGCAAATCGCTTAAGTTAGGAAGGACCAAATACCCCTCTTACAACCCTTTTCAAGAGGTTCACATTCTTATTTTTTTCACAAAGCAGAAGAAAATGAGGTGACCACTTACAAATGAAGAATAAGTGTTTCTCAAGACTTGCCCCGTTGATAAAATCTAACTATCCAAGGGTTCCCCTTTCTTATGAGAAAGGGAGCTTATTTAAATCCAAATGGATTCAAATTTGGTCTCCAAATTTGAAATCAAATTGAGTTCCACGAAGAGAGTACGATGCAGAAAGTCGTGAGAAGGTGTTATCACTGCTAGTCTAGTAGATCGACATAGTAGGCATACTTCACGCCTCACAGCGGTGCTACTAACACAGTTGTCGGAGCGCTAACGCTTCGTACTGCATGTCGTTAAGCAAGCATAACGCCGATCGAAAGCATTACCGGCTACGGTGCCACCGCCCAGCACAGCCTTTGTCTTTCATAAGTTTTGGTTAAAACCAACCAAAAGGGTCCCGCATGCAAACAACACCTAATTATTTCTATACTTCAGGATAATAAAGGATTAACACCCAATCCTAACCCAAAATACTGTATATCCATAAATTTAAAGACATTCCTAAGCTATTACAAAGTTCCCAGTCGTCTTCTTCCCGAGCTTCCTGATGAACTGGCGTGAGCCTCGACGATCCTCTCCAACCATCCATCCGGGACTCGAAATATCCTACCTGATTCCCCCGAAGATTTTTTATGATGATTCCCCGAGTTTTTTTTGGCAAGCTGATTTTTCTTGGTAAGTTCATAATCTTCCGTGAACTTCTGATGAACTTCAAAACCTTTCGCAAGTTTCCCTACTGTTTTCGGCCAGCCTGACAAAGATTTAACGAATATTTTAACACTTCAACTCTCAATGATCCATCGTGACTTGACTTTCTTGCTTTGTTTCGCTTTATGCTCATCCTTATCGAAGTTACTTGCAATAAATGAACACGCAATACCTCTATTTTTACCTAGATGCCACTAAGCAACATCTAATTGATATTTAGTTGCTCCCAAGACCGCCATTGGTTCAAGGCTGCTCTGGATCCTCAAGAATACAAATATCTTTAAGTGCTTACAAGATGTTCACAACTCGAGCATTCATGGTTGACCTCTGTAACTCTCGATATTCATGGAGCAATCTTCGAATCTCTTGCTTCGATGTTCGACAGTTCAAGTTTCCTCGCTGAGTAATGCATCGAATTTCCGCTAATATTCATTATCTCGACGCGGGATCATTTCAGCATAACATTACCTCTTCCAAGATTAATCGTTTAATTCTCGACGAGCAGCGTATCAAGAATTTCAACATGCAGTTAAATAAATATCACACTAATTAGTTTCATCATCAAAATCCAGATTCAACAATTCCCCTTTTGATGATGACAACCACTGATGAAATTTTGAGCAACTAAAACTCCTGAAGCTTAATACAAACTCCCCCTAATAATACGCCATATTGATAAAACACTTGATTATCCAAAAACCAAGCAAACATTCATTTATGTAGTGAGAAACAACAAACTATCATGCAAATATATAAAATATTCAATAATGGCTATGAAATATCAATCTACTTTCCCTATGTCATCAACAAAAAAGGAGAAGTAGCATCATAGCTATTTTAAAAGATATATGTTTTTACAACACACTAGTTTATCAATCATATCATACAACATTTTAAGCATTATACAACATCCAATCATACCATTCAATCATAGCAAGTTTCAATGATGGGCAATGATGGTAATTTTCACTTGCTTGTTGAGATGTGCAAGTTGTAATTTTCTTTGTAATATTTGTATCCTTTCTAGCTAGCAATTTTTTTCTTTCATGAATACAAAGCTTATAATAATTAAGATCCCTCTTTGTTTTATCAAAAGTGGAGTAAAACTTTCAATGCTTTGTTAGCATGACAAAAGAAACAAAGGACAATATGAATTTTAGCATATTGTCATGAATTCAAGGGAGTCAAAAAATCAAGATTGAGATAAAAAAGATGATACAAGCAATTTTGAAGATAAGCGTTAGCAAGACTTTGCATGATTAACCAGTTAGCAACTTTTTCAATTCTTTCTTTTGTAACTAAGTTTCTTTTTTTGGTAAGCTATCAATTTTATTGTTTGAATGAGCTAGCAATATGTATAATCAACTTTAAAACATATATGCTAACTTTCATTTAAACATAAAAAACATAGAAGGCATGTAACATTTACAAATTTTTTGAAGTTTTTTGCATTTGCTTCAATTTTGATATAGTCAAGATGAAGCAATATTTGCATCATAAAAAAAATAGCAATCCTCCTTCTTCTTGTGCAAATTGCAAGGTAGCAATTTTTTCCTCCTTTGTCTTTGTCAAAAAAGAAGGGAGGACTTTAAATGGCTAAAAAATTTCAATCATTATACAAGCCATTTTTAACATCAATTAAAAAAAGTTTGCATTAAAAAAAAATATACATCAATTTGTTCAATCATTACATGATGCAAATAAGACAACAATACAAAAGAAATCATGTTTGACGGATATCAATATATACATTCAACAACTCCCCCTTTGTCAACCAAAAGAAGATATCATTCATGATTCAATTTTAATTTTTTTTAGCAAATCAATATTTATATTTATCTTTTTTTTAATTCAAGATAAATATCATACAACCAAGAATCAAGATATATAAAAAAGCAATATCAATCTTATAGATCAAGACATGATTCATAATTTATCATAAAAAAAAAAATTAATTTTTAATCATTGTACAAGGCAAAGAGATCATATCACCTCTAGGATCAGGAAATATAAGGACATCAAGGCTCATGATTCATTTGAAAAGATATAGCACATAAAGAGTAACTTTGATTCATGTATAAGATTTTTTATCAAGATCACATTTCATAAGAATCAAGATACCAAGATCACAAATTCATAAAAAAAAAAGTATTGAATTCTTTTGAAATGAAAAAAGAAAGACAAGATACAAATGATCTTGATTTATAAAGAACAATTCAAGTTATAATTTGCAATCATCATGAAACATACAAAGTAGTACATATTGAAACAAAGTTTTTTCAAATTAGCAAAAGAATCACATAAATCAATTTCTATGATTATGAGCATAAATAATTTTATCAGATCAAGATTTATAAAATTTTGCCAATGTGAATCATATGCCAAATCAAAAATATTCAAAATAATATCAATCATTATGATTCAAAAACAAACAGCAAAGAGAACAATTAGTTTCTTATTTTGTTTCAAACAAGTGTACCATGTTTAAAAAAGATGAGTATCAAATTTTAAAACCAAACATGAGTTTATCATCAAGATATGATATCACAAAGTCTTTTACATGATAACAAACTTTAATATTTTCATTTTAATGATGATTTTCATAATGTATGTTCAAATATTTATAATGAAAAAGCCATCATTGTATAAATTCAAAATAAAATTTGTCATTAAACCCATTAAGATCAAATGCATCAAAATCTTTCATTCAAAAATTTAATAAGAAAGCAACATAAATTTGATGATTACACGTGAGCATGTATCAACTTTTTCAAAGCAAGAAGTAAGTTTTAACATGAAGACAAGTACATTCAAACACATAAAAAAAAAAATAGAATATTATGATAGTGTATTTTCTTATTTTTAAGAGTTTTAATTCTATGTGATTTGATCTTTCATAAGAATGATCAATGTCATGCATTATATTTTAAACACATGAGAGCATCATCATATTTAAAATGAATTTATCATTAAAAAATCATTTTAATTTCTTTCTTTTCATTTGTTAGTAACAAGATGATCAATGCTCAAACTTTGCTAAATCATACATCATTTTAAAAATCTTTAAAAATATTTTTCATCATGAAAATCATCATGTCAATATAATAATACAAGGCAACATAAAAAATCATATTTCTTTCTATTTTTGAAAAATTTATGGGTTGGGTCTTTATAATTGATTTCATGAAGACATGTATCAATAAAAAATTTCATCATAAAAGGGTTAAAAATCCATTAAGCCAAAATGAAAGTTTTCAAGCTATAATCAAGATACATATGCATGGATCAATCCCTAAGCATTATCACAAATCTTGTATCATTCATGTTTTTACTTTTCAAAAACTACTATAAAGAAAAAAGAATAGTATAATTTTGATTTTTTTTTTTGAATTTAAAAAACACAAGAAAAACATTAAAAAATTCCTACCAACTAAGATAAGCATTCATGGAAATCATCAAGTAATTTCAAAATAATTCAAGGAAGTTAGTTATTTACCTCTATCGAAGCCCATTAAAGGTAGAGTTTAGCTTTTTTTTTTTTGTTTTCTTTTGGTGAGTCTTGGTTTCTTCTTCATTGGTCTCTTCCTCCATTCAAGTTCATTATTGTTGATTTTAGATTTTTGTTTAATGAACTTATTAAGATCGACAAAGGTTCAAAGTCCTTCAATGGCCTCCTCATCACTTGAAAGTCATCACTCAAGTGGCATACTGGTGTTCGGAGTTCAAAAACCTTCTTGTTCTTTAGAAGGTGGTTCATGTGTTCATCATGTTCATCATATTCATCATGTTTTCATTTCATAGGTCTTTAAAGACCCAATGAGTTCATCAATAGAATAATTATTTAGATTCTTTAATTCTTGAATCGCTTGCTATTTTAGAGATCCCACCATTTTGAAAAGGGATCTTTAAGATCTTGTTAGTGAGTTCAAAATCAAAAAACTTTTGGCCAAGATTTTCGAAGCTTATTGACTACATCCGCGGGAAGCTAGGTGTAATGTCGCCTATGATTCGCCGGGTGCGTCATTGGAAGAGCTCAAAATCATACAACAAAAGAGGTTTACTTTCGAGTCTTTAAACCCCACTAGTTCCCCGCCTGATTTCAAGAGTTCGCCAAAATGTCAAAAGTCAAGCTACATAGAAATCCCGATGAACTGCTCTGTTCAAAAGCGCAAAATAAGGCATTCATAGCCAAGCTTAAAGAAAATCCATCTTTTCTAAAACCCATAACCTGCTCATCGGTTTAGAGGAAGGAAACCATTTGGCGATGTTCCACAACCAAAATCCATTGAATGCATGAAAACTCTATCAAGTTTTCCAATAAGTAGAACTGACCATAAAGAATCCGTGACTAAAAAACCTAAAAAAGCTCCTCTGAAAACTATTTAGAGCCATTTTCACGGGCGTAAACCAAAGAAAGAACGGCTCTATACCACCTGTTAATTAGTGCCAGAGCAAAATGATAGATTTTTTTTAGCGATTTAAAACAAGTTTAAACTGCATGATGAAAGCAACGTTTCATTCAACCCTAAAGATTATGCTTTTAATTTTAAAGGAAAAGCATGAAGATGAAAAGGAAGCGAGGTAAAGCAAAAGGCTTCGGCAAAGTAAAGAGATAAAAACAGAAATTCTAAACACTCACACAATCAAGACGTTAGCGGATGTATAGTGGTTCTGGCAAAAGTGACCCACATCCACTATTGAAGCCTTCTCCCAATGAGGTTCTTCCACTACCAAGTCCTTTGAAGGGGAAGGATCAAATACCCTCTATAACATTTTTTTTACAAGTGGTTCACTCTTACAAAATTTATAAGAAGAATGAGAGAACACTTAGCAAGAATAAGACTTTTAAGGCAACTCAACCAACTAGAAGTAAAGGGCTTATAGAGATTTTTGGAATTCAAAATCTCCGCCAAAGAGGTCTTTAATCAAATTTCGGATCGCAGGCTGCATTACCGGCCGGGTAATCAAGCAGACATCGCTGACACACCTTGCGTAGTTAGTGTGTCGGGCGTATTATCGTCAAGCGCCGGGCGGTATCATCACTGAATACGTGGTTGTAACCACTGGCTGCCGGTAACACCGCTGTTCGGGCAAGACCACCACCCACTGGCGGCACTATCGTCAATCGACGGCATACGCCGTTCTTTGCTGTAAACCGAGTGGGCCTAACTCAATTCCAATACAACCCAATAAAGGCTCAATACAAGTTCAGAAAAGGATTAAGAATTTTCTGGCGCCCCACTATGAATTTTGAATTCTAAAAAATTAAACCAAAAATAGTTTTCAAAAGACTTTCTTTCCAATGAATCCATTGAATATCGGAGAAAAAAAAAAGACATTTTCTAGCCAATGCACGAGTCTTTATGAATGCCTTATTTTCGCTATCTTAGATAAAAAATAAGTTCAATCGAAGTTAATTTATAAACACTTTCTCGACATTTAGCACACACTCAATATCTCTCCGGCGATCACCAGTAGATGACAAAGAAGTCCAAAATAAACTTTTAGTTCATGCTTATGAATTGTTTTGAATTGTTAGAACCTCGCAGATTCTAAACTTTGGATTAGATCAAATAGACTATCAATTGACTTCTATCATCTGGCTCCCTCCAAGATTCAACACCAAAAAAACCCCACGGATTCTAAGCATAGGCTTTCAAAATAAGGAACGCATGGCCTTTTATAGGGCTTCTAAATCCTAACCCTGGTTGTGGCTCAAAGGTTTACAAAATATTGATTTATTCCTTATCAAAAAAGGGTGAATACATGGCTATTTATGTATTTCTAAAACCCCTAACTCCTAATGACTTACCAAGACCTCAACCACCCTACTAATTCTCAGGAACTTCTTCAGTAGACCCTCACTCTACTAGGACCTTTCAATAGGATTCCCTACTTCAATAGGACCCTTTCAAGAAGCAACCCAACCCAACCCCAACCTAGGCTCCTTCACCCTTTGGTAAAGGGGTGGCCAGGATAGAATTTACATGAATGTTTCCATCAATTAGGACTCTCATACCAGAGTCCTAGACCCACCCTCTTCAAATCCACCTTGTCCCCCCAGGTTGATGCTCCATGAATTCTCGGGAATTTGATCTTCAAGTCAATATAGTTCTCCCAAGTGGCATCTTTTTGTTATAGGTTCATTTCAATATATTAACACTTCAATAGTAGGTCATCATCATGGAGTCACCATCCACGATCAATAATGGCACTTGGTTAGGCTTTGGAGCCTCCTCGATAGTCATATTTGGTAGATGACTTTTGGGTCTTCATGTTATCCCAACTTGAACTTGAGTCAAAACACGAGCACTTTGAAGACTAGATATATTGGGAGTTGGTGGGGTAAGTCCAATCTATGTTGGCGCCCGGATGCCTCCAAAAACGGGTAGGGTCCATAGAATTGAGGTGAAAGCTTCAGATGTCCGCTTAAATTTATGTTTGCTTGTATGGTGAGCCAGAGGGAAGACCCAATCTCCTATTGAAAATTCTTTCATTTTTAGGTTGTTGGACATACATCACATTATACAAATTCAGCAATAATATTTTTTCATCCCCATCCAATAAAAATTTTGCTTTTAATTCTTTTTATAGGTTTTAAGGAACCTAGAGTGCCCAACAGTCAGAGGTGGGAATGCATCTTTGGAAGGATGGTCTTTATGCAAGTAGAATTTGGCATAAGCACAATGTGTCCCTTATATCGCAAGTCCTTTTGAGTCCCAATGTAATGAGCCATGGAGCTTGGTGCTTTCTCCAATTTTTTATGATTTTATTCATTTCAGATTATCTTGCCATTCCTCCTAATATCCTCAGGAAAACAATGTTTATTCGGTGAAAAAGTCAAAAATCACTGTTCTAGTAGTTAAAATGCATCTACAACAACATTATCTTTTCTCCTTTTTGCAAGTTATTTTACAATCATATCCTAAGAAGCTTTGTTACCCATTTGCTACTGAGGGAAGATATCTTCTGGCTCCAAGAAATATTTAGGCTTTATGGTCGATCTTGATTTGAAAGTGTCGCCTGATCAAGTATGGTTCCATTTGGACACCGCATGAATAATCAAGCATCATCTCCTTATCGTAAATAGTCATCTTGAGATGGAAGAAGATAACGCCTTTTATGGTAGTAAAGTGAGGGTGGCCATCTTGCATTAGTATAGCACCATTTTACCCGAGGCATTGGCTTCAATAATAAAAGTCTTACCAATGTTAGGGAACGCTAGTATGGTGTCATATCATTATGACTTTAAGTTCATCTGCTGTGGTGGCTTTGTCCCGACCACTAGAAAGCATTCTTTTTCAGCAAGGAAGTAAGGGGTGCATTGATATTTCCATAGTTTTTCATGAACTTGTGGTAGTAACATGTTAAACTAAGAAAGCCACAAAGTGATTTTATGTTTTTCGTGGTCGGCCATTTCTCGGTGATTGTTTTAATTTTGAGGGGTCTACCACCCCTCTTCCTTTGATATGATATGCCCAAGATATTCCACCTTTTGTTGAAGAAAGTTATACTTCATTTTTTTTTGAAAAAAGAACATGTTCTCGTAAAATTATCAAAACAAGTTGTAAGTGTCAATATGACTTTCAAGAGAAGGGTTTTAAATAAGGATATCATCAAGAAAACTAGCACAAAATTTCGAAGATAACTCTGGAAAATATCATTCATAAGGCTTTGGAAGGTGGAGGGAGCATTGGTGAGACCAAAAAAAAGGGCATCACTAGAAATTGTAGTGACCATTCAGTATTCTAAAGGTAGTTTCTAAGATATCTTCACAGACACTCATATTTGATGATAAATGAATCGATGGTCTAGATTTGGAAGACTCCGTGTTCCCTTTAATTCATCAAGCATTCATCTACTACTAGAATAGGTACTTGTCCTTGATGGTTATGCCATTGAGAGTTCTGTAATCAACACACATTCTGTCATGTTCCATCTTTTCTTTTCATAATGAGAGCAATCGTGAAGAGTAGGGGTTGCAACTTGGAATAATAACTTCTGTTTTAAGCATCTCTTTATAATCCTTTCTATTTCATCTTTTCTAGAGATGTGGATACTGATATGGCTAGAGTATTTTTTGGAGGGTTTGCTTGGAAGAAGAAATGATATGATGATCATGCCTACAGCTAGGAGGTAGGTAGTATGGTTCATCAAATATATCTGAAAAATTAGCAAGCAAGGGAAGTAGGTTTAGATCTTCAAATTTAGTTGGCTCCCTTTAGATTTCTGCGCCAAGTTATAAAAAAAGTTGTATGCTTTGTGCAAAACTTTCTCCATTCGTTGTGCAAAAAATCGTTATACGTCGCCTCATCGCTTCCCAAGACAAAGATCACCTATTTCCCCTTACTGTAAAATTTTTATAATTAATTCAAAAAAATTCTAGGAAACATCACCTAATGTCATCAACCATTTGATGCTAAGCATGGCCTCATAATCAATGAGAGGGAGGAGGAAAAAATCTGTAATTATCTCTGTCCCACAAAGAATAAAAAAAACCCACAAAAACCCCATGATCACAAAAAAAAAAAATTCATCCATCTAAAACCTTAACATCTAAACCAAAATATTATTCTCAATGGTAAGGCCATCCGACAGCAACCTTACTATTCATAAAATTATTAGTGCTCTCTGTTAATAAGAATGGTGATTGGTTGTTGCTTTAGAAATCCTCCCACTTTCATCGAGCCATGGGTTCAAGATGAATCGCAAGGCATCCATCGAATATCAATTGGTATCTTAATTTTCTTCCATGATTCTTTCCTTATTTTCCTAGACCTCCTCCTCCATATCTTCAAGAGGTTCAATTAGTAGGAGGTGGCCTTTTTTGCAACGATGATCACAGCCCATGGTTCGTCTCAATGCCAACAAAGACCCTTTTACTAACGACCGGACCACGTAGTTCTTCTCTTTGTTAATTTTTTAGCAAATGAGGATGGCTGGGATTAGAAGAGAGTTTATATGCTGAGGTTCTAGGAGTGGTTCTCATCCTCCAAGCATCTTGGTCAGCCGCTTTTGTATTCGGGCAAAAGAAAAATCACCAAGCAGACGGGTCAGCCTTTAACTCCATTTTATCTGGGTTGAGTCCTTCCATGAATGTTCCTAACAATTGATGGTTAGTCCAATCATGAGCAAGGTAGGATAGCTTTCAAACCTGGTTTGGTACTCTTGAATCATAGAGGTTTGTCAAAATCTTTGTGAGTTGGTGCATTGATATTTTCATACTCCATGAGGTCCCAAATGGTTCAAAGAATATTCTTAAATTGATTCCATATCGAGAGCCCCCCATGATTATATTCCAGCCAATTGTACCATTGAATAGCATCTCCTTCAAGGTGGATGATAGCAATTTCCACCATAACATTATTCAACATTCAAGAGTGGTAGCAAAAGTAACGCCGGGAGTGGAAATCCACCCCGCCGAAGTCTCTTTCCATCACGTGGGAAGTCCACCCTCATGCATGGTGAAGCATGTTTGAGGATTGTCCCTCCTTCTTTGGGGGTCCTTTCTGAATTCTCTCCTTATTGCAATTTGGTTGGACCTGGATGGTTGTCCACCTGAATTGCAAACAAAGCACTAATTTGTCTTCCAAGCACGATTCAAACCATGATTCAACCGGAGATTCCATGCTTCAAATTTGGTATTAATTAGATCTTGAAAAACCATAGCATATGCTTGTAGATTAGAGATGCCCTTGTCTTTTTTTTCTATTGATGGGTTAATGGCATGGGGTGGTGGAAAGGTTCTATAACAGATTGGTGATAGAAGGGTTCTACAAGAATGGTTTACTATTTTTGGGCTGCTTTTTTTTGATGTTGTGAGGGTTATGAAACTAGGGTTATGATGGCTGAATCTTAAGGCTAGATGGATGCCCTAAAAAGATCTTAGTTTACAGGTAGCAAGGTGGCTAGGGTTTGGTAGGTTACTGAGAAGAAAAAAGGACAGCAAAAAAGCACTAGATTTTTTGCTAAATAAATTTCAGCAAGAAAGATGCAATTTTTTTTCAGAAATTTTTAAAAATAGAGATTCAAGTAAAACTTAAAAGGAATCTATTGGTAAGAGGAGAGGTAATATTGTTAAAAAATTTTGTAGAAAGAAATGACAGCAAGAGGTTTGGCAAAATTGAGGATCACGAAGAGGTACTATAGATAATTTTACATCTAAAGTATAGTAGTTTGATTTAAAAAGATAAGTGGTTTATATTGAGAATTTTTTGACAAAACTAAAGGGAAAACCACTGTTAGGAAGTGTCAAAGCTATCATAAAAATTTGTAGAGATTTGGATAGAAAAAAATATAGTAGCAAGAAAAAAAGATAGTGCTATGCGGTTGAAATTCTACAATGCAACTTTCATGTAGAGATGAAAAGCCAGGATGAAAAGTTTATGCAGCAATATAGAATGAATTTTTTTTAGATTTTTTTGAATAAGGATAACTAAATCGCAAGCAACATTAAGGTAGATAACCAAAACCCATTGCAATTCAAGTGGGAAGATCAAAGGATGATCTACAATGGTGGAGATGATGGCAAAATTCAACATGATCTTCAACAATTATGGGAATTGTTTTAGGTAGGTGGGAGGGCTAGTGGATGGCTGTGAAGGGTAGTGAGACGCCAAGAATGCTGCTTTGATACCAAGTGAGAAACCCTTACGGATTCTAAGCTTGGGGTTGATCCCCATAGGGATCGCCTCCTTGGAACTTTTTTATAGGGTTCCTTCCTCCAAGTTGCTGATCAAAGGCTGCTAAAAAAAAGATTGATCTATTCTTTATTAAAAGAGGGTGAATACATGGCTATTTATAGGTTTCCTAAACCCCAACTCCTAATAAGACCTACTTCAAGACTCATACTTCTAACCAACTCCTACTTCTAATTAGACTACTAGTAGGACCTTCTAATAAGACTTTTCCCTAATAGGACTCCTGTAATAGACCTTCTAGACTCTAAGAAACAACCTAACCCCAACCCAGCCAAACCCTTTAATAGTTAACTAGATAGAATTTACATGAATGCCCCTTATCAATTAAGACTCTCATAGCTAGAGTCCCAACATACCCTAAACTAGGTGATGGCAATCGCTAGTATACCAACGAAAGGTGGTCAAGAAGGTGGTTAAATCTAGATTTTGATGATGATGAAATCAATTGGTGAAATATTTGTGCCGGATCTATATTGTCAAGATAGAATTAACTATGATGAGTTAGAAACATAAAGTAATTTGTCGAGGTCAAGTCCATCCGTGTTCAAGAGTTCATCTAAGTCCCAAGGATCAGTTCTAAGTGTTGTCGGAACCAAATCGAATCAATGGGACTTCATCAAGTTTTTGAAAGTTCGCCACAAAGATCATCAAGGTTCACAGAGTTTGTCGAGAAGGTTTGAAAGCTATCAAGACTTGTTGAGCTCGCCATACAACCGGAGCATGCCGGGAATCACGGAAGAAAGGGAAGTACCCAAGACCGTCGAGTCTCATCGTAAAGCTCAACGGAATAGGACTTGAAAGAATATCGGTTCAAATCACTATTAATTATGATTTAATTTCATAGTTGGCAATGAAATTAGGCAAGGATTTTGAATTAATCCTCGCCAAACATAGTAGGGGCCACCCTGCTCTTATTCGGGCAGTTTAATAGGCCCATTCAACTTTGTTGAATGGGCTAAGAGGGTAGAAAAGGAGAACTGAACTGCGGGCACAAGTGTCAAAAGGGTACCGCCAGCTCGGGCGGGTAGTACTGGCCAACAGTGCAAAAAAGGATAGTATTACTTTGCCTTGGCAAGGTGGTACCATTTTATGCTATTAGTTTTGACGCCCGACAAGCGATAACGCTTTGACAAGTGGCACCGCTGCACTGAGTTGGATTTGATTTCAAATTTGGAGCTCAAATTTGAATCCTCTTTCAATCTATATAAATATCCCCTCCCCCCCATTTCTCAACTGAAAGGGCTTCCCTTTGAGAGTTAGAAATTAAGCTAGTCTTGCAAAAAGTCTTATTTTTCAAAGCTTGTGTTCACCTCTTCTTTCTTTGAAAAATCTGTAAGATTGTGAACTTTATAAAAAGGGTTTTAAGAGGGGTTTGGTTCTTCCCTTCAAAAAGGATTTGCTAGTGAAGTTGGGAGCCTCATCGGAGAAGGCTTCGGAAGTGGATGTGTCATTTTGACCAAACCACTATACATCATGGCGTGCTTTGATTGTGAGTGTTTAAATTTTTTTTCATCCTTTTACTTGGCTGCAATCCATTTCAGTTTTTCATCACCTTTACTCAAGCAACTTCAACCAAGTCATCTTTTTCATCGGATCAAAAGTTTTCATTATGAACTAACTATTATTTAAAATCAATTTCAAACACGGTTTTAATCCGCACTAAGTCACCCCCCCCCCCTCTTAGTGATTGTCCGATCCTAATAATTGGTATCGAGCAAGGTTCACTCTCATATTTGGTTTAAAACCCAAGAGAGATGGCCTATTCGGCATGCAAGAAGGTCATTCCATTACACGTCTACCTATGTTTAATGGGTCGGATTATATGTATTGGAAGACTCGTATGAGGATCTTTTTTATTTCTATGGATTTTGAGCTTTGGAATATCATTGAGAATGGTTTTCAAAAATCTTCTCTTCCGATGTTTATTGGAATGAGATGGAGAAGAAGGTTTTTGCTTTAAAATAAAGCGTTATGAATGCCTTGTTTTGTGCACTAGACAAAAAAATTTAATCATGTATCATTTATGAACGGGCTTTTGATATTTGGACATTCTTGAGATCACTCATGAAGGCACCAACAGTGAAAGAGTCCAAAATCAATATTCTGTGCATTCTACTTAACTTTTTCGAATGAAACCAAGTGAGTCCATTGAAGACATACACCCCTTTTACGGATGTCATCATTGGACTCAAAGCACTTGGTAAAGGTTTTTCTTAACTTTGAACTTGTAACTAAGATTTTAAGATCCCTTCCAAAGAGTTGGGATCCAAAAGTTATGGTCATTCAAGAGGCCAAGGACTTTAAGACTTTTCCTCTTGAAGAACTTATTGGGGTCTCTAATGACTCCACGAAATGATGTGCCATGCTCATGAAGAGCTGAGAACCCCTTCCAAAAAATGTGAAGGATATGACACTAAGAACATAAGAAGACCACTTGAAAGGAACATCAAGTGATGAGGATAAGGATAATGACATTGCACTTTAACTCAGAATTTGGGAAAAAAAAGTTCATAAGAAAGAACAAATTTAAAAAATGACACAAAAAATAAACTTGAACATAAAAAAAGGACCAAGTTATTTGCTACGAAAAGCAAGAAGTCTAGGGCACTTCAAATATGAATGCCCCAAGCCAAGAAGAAACAACCCAAAAAAGAAGAAAAAAGCATTGAAGGCTACATGGGATGATTCAAGTGACTGAGGTTGAAGAAGCAAACAACAAAGAGGAGGTTAACTTCAAGACTAATGACCTTAGGGAGAAGAGGTTAGTGAGTTATTTAATGAAGAATTATCTTTTGATGAACTTTTCTATCACTTTTTCATGAGTTATTTGATGAATATAAAACTATTAGTAAGAAGTTTAATTTACTAAAGAAAGAGCATGCTTTATTGCAAAATAAATTTTCAATAGTTCCAAACTCTCTTTCTATCCCTATGCTCTAAGTGTGAACACTTAGAAGCAATAGAAAGGGAGAACTTATTCAAAGAGACCCTAAACAAGTTTAAGGTTGGTAGCAAGGGCTTTGACATGATCCTTGCAAACAAGGGTCACGTGGAAATAGAAGTAGAATTGGATTTTGAGTGGATCTCACCAAAATCCCACCACCTTCATTAAAGGACCCACATTGCACATGTATCCTCTCATTTGAAATGTAATTTTTTGTGGTAAAACTGGACATGTTGTTTACAAATGTCCATTCAAGAAAATTAGTCCACATAAATTGATATGGGTTCCAAAAAAAAACCATAAATAATTCAATGTTGAATTGCACAAATTAGGTAGATCAATATTAGAGGCACCAAAAATCAAATGGGTACCTAAAAAAACCATTTCTTTTGTAGATAAACTCACAATCAGGAGCAAGAATGGTATATTGATAGTGGGATGCTCAAGGCACATGACCGAGATCCATCTCATTTCTATGCTCACTAGCAAAGAAGAAGGGTTTGTCACCTTCGAGACAACAACAAAGGATAAAATCATTGGCAAGGGAACCATAGGTAACAAATCAAGTTTTTCAATTAATGATGTGTTGTTAGTTGATGGAGTTTAAAACATAACCTTAAGCATTAGTCAATTATGTGGATAAAGGTTATGTTGTTAGATTTGAATCTAATGTTTGCATCATTGAAAACTAAAACAATGATATATCCATGATTGCTTTAAAACAAAATAATGTCTACACTATACATATTGATGAATTAAGTAATAAAATATGTTTTTCAATTTTGAATGATGATTCTTGGCTTTGGCATAGGGGAGATTAAGGCCATGCAAGCATGAAACTAATATCTAAGATTTCATCTAGAGAGTTGGTATGAGGAATTTCAATATAAAGTTTGTAAAGGACAAAGTATGTGATGTATGTCAACTAGGAAAAACAAAAAAAAACTAGTTTCAAACCTAAAAAATCAAATTAGCACCAGCTAGACCATTGCAATTGATCCATTTGGACTTATTTGGACCAATTGACATAATAAGCTAGGAGGTAGCAAATATGCCTTCAGAATTGTGGATGACTATAGTAGATATATTTTGGACCTATTTCTTGGCTCACAAAAGTGATTGTTTCCAAATATTTTCTAAATTTTGTAAACTCACTCAAAATGAAAAAGGTTTCCATGATTTCATCAATTCGGAGTGATCACTGGTGAATTTCAAAACCATGACTTCCAAAAATTTTTTTGTGAAATAAACGGATATAACCATAACTTTACTACCCAAGGAATCCTCAACAAAAAAATGGAGTAGTGGAAAAAAAAAATAGAAATTTGTAAGAAATGGCTAGAAACCATGTTAATAAATATAATTTACTCAAAATATTTTGGACCAAAGTATGAACATGGCTTGTTATGTTATGAATAGAGTTCTAGTAAGACCATCCCTATCTAAGACTCCATATGAATTATGGAATAATAAAAACCCAATGTCTCTTACTTTAAAGTTTTTTTGGTTAAATGCTTTATTTTAAATGAAAAGGATGCCATAGGAAAATTCAATGTAAACCATGAAGGCATCTTTTCTTGGTTACTCTTCTATTTCTAAAGCTTTTCGGGTTTTCAACAAAAGAACTTTTAGTTATAGAAGAATATATTCATGTTGTTTTTAATAAATTTTTTTGAATCTAAGAAAAAAGATTTTGATGATGATCTTGGTTTTAATGATTTGAATTTTGAATGAACCTCTTCTCAAAATGACAACTTGGATGCATCTTCTTCTAAATTTTCTTACCCAAGGAATGGAAGTATGTAGATGCCCATCCCAAAGAGTTAATTATAGGAGATACATCTAAAGGGTTCAAACTCATTCTTCATTTAAAAAATTTTTGTGCCCATGCCACTTTTCTTTCTCAAATTGAACCAAAGTGCATTGATGATGCCTTGAAAGATGATTCTTGGTCATCATAATGAAAGAAGAGTTAAATCAATTTGAGAGGAATGAGGTATGGAAGCTTGTTTCTAGACCTAATGACCATTTTAGTTATTGGTACTAAATGGGTCTTTAGAAACAAGCAAGATGAATATGGTATTGTGGTTAGAAACAAGGCAGATTAGTGGCCAAAGGTTTCAACCAAGAAGAAGGTATTGATTATGAAGAGACCTTTCGCCTCTTGTGGCAAGATTAGAACCCATCAGATGCTCCCTTGCCTCCATGCTAGTAGTAATGATTTTAAACTATTTCAAATGGATGTCAAAAGTGCTTTTTAAATGGTTTTATTTCCAAGAAGTATATGTTGAACAACCACCGATTCAAAAATTCTCTTTCTTTCTAATCATGTGTTTAAATTAACTAAGGCTCTCTATGGATTAAAACAAGTCTTAGAGCTTTTTATGAAAGGGCTTAGCCTCTTTCTTATTTCTAATAATTTTACAAAAGGTAAGGTTGATACTACATTGTTTATCAAACATTTTGAAAATAATTTTTTTTATTGTTCAAATTTATGTTGATGATATTATTTTTTTTAGTTCTGAGGATGAATCATTATGTGAATCTTTTGCCAAGTGTATGAGTCATGAATTTGAGATGAGTCTAATGGGAGAATTAACCTTTCTTTCTTGGATTACAAATTAAACAACTTAGTAATGACATATTCCTTTAATCAATCCAAATATACATTAGAATTGTTAAAAAGATTTTAATATGGATGGTTCAAAAGCCAAAAACACTCCAATGAGTACTTCCACCAAGTTAGATTTGGATGAAGGTAGAGAAAAAATTTAATCAATAAACATATGGGGGAATGATAGGTAGTTTGCTCTATCTTTACCACAACAAGACCAGAGCATCATGTTTAGCATAGGACTTTGTGTGAGATTTCAAGCTAATCCTAATGTTAGGATCGAAAGGCACTAAGAGGGGGGGGGGGTGGGTGAATTAGTGCACGGATAAACGTATAGATTTTTCAACAATTTAAAAAAACAAGTCGAAAACTGCACATGAAAGCAACGCCATTTTGAACACGGAATTTTTATGCTTAACTTTAAATACGCGCGCATAAAGATGAAAACAAGGAAGTGGAGCAAGTAAAAGCAAAGGCTTTAAACAAATTAAAGAGATAAAAAAACAGAAATTTAAACACTCACACAATCAAGATGAAATGATGTTATAGTGGGTAAAAGTGACCCATCCATCCTCTTCAAGCCTTCTCTCCCCATGAGGCTCCCTTCTTCCACTACCAAATCCTTTGAAGGGGAAGGATCAAACACCCTCTTACAACCCTTTACAAGTGGTTCACACTTAAACAAGATCTCATAGGAAGAATGAGGTGAACACTAGCAAAGAAAAGACTTTTTCAAAACTTCAAAAAAAACTAAGATTCTAACTCAAAAGGGTTCCCTTTCAGCTGAAAAAGAGGGTTATTTATAGATCCCAAAGTGGATTCAAATTTGGCCAAATTTAAAATCAAAATTTGAGTTCCCTTTTGGGGATCTTATGGATGAACTTAAAGTCCTTACCGTCATGGTGTCACATCACGCTGGGTGAGGCTGGAAAAAAAAGGATCCACATGCCCCAGTGGAGGTGCCAAGAATTGTTCCAATGATCGTCACACTGTGTTGGCCATGGCGAGTCCAGGCGCCTGCTGTGGCTGATATTGGTGTTACTGCCCAATAGCCAGCCTATTTGGTCTTTGTTTAGGCCAAAACATTTGGATGCAATTACGAGCCAATGGCTAACTGGCCGTTGGAAGGAATTTCAAATCAAGGTCTCGCTGTCGAAATTCATTTCAATTCTAACTGATGAACCAAAGACATCCCTTCAGAGTTTTCAAAGTTTTGAAGTCCGCAAGTTGCCCTTTCCGAAGGTGCAGTCTTCGATGGTCCTCACGAAACCATCTCGGCGGACTTCTAAGAAGCTCACCGGATTCCGCGATGATTTTGGCGAGTTCCCAGAAGCTTTTGTATAAGCTCCGATCTTTTTGGCAGCTTCACGACCTCCGACGAACCTCCCGGCGAACTTCGAAAACCCTGCCTCCCTACTGGTTCCCTGCCGATTCCGGCGATTACTCCTAATGAATCTTGAGACTTTATCAACACTCGACTCCTAATGATCTATCGCGATGGAGCTTCAAATTTTTGTTTTACTTTTATGTCTTCATCTTATTCGTGGTGCTCTCGCACAAACAACAAACCAAACTCTGCCGATCTGACGATTTATATAAATGCAATTGACATTCAATTGCCCATACATCATTGGTGGTGCTCTCAGCCCTCGAATCCTTGGCCCAATTGTATTTCTCTGGTGGTCGTTATCCATTTCAACTCCGATGACCTGCACCTCCATAGAACTTAAGTATTAACGGCGAATATATCTTTTGGACGATGCATCAATTACGCATTTAAGCTCTCTGTCGATAATTGAACCCAAACATCTCATTTCGACATTCATTATCGAGATTCATCACCTTTTGTAACGCAACTCGTTCTCAACAGTTCGTTTAATCGTTTAACCGATCAATATGTCATTCAAGAATAATTATCAAAATCCAAAAGTTAAACCATAATCACACTACTAGTTTCATCTCAAAATATAAAATTCAACAATCTCTTTTTTTGATGAAGATGATAACTACTTCTCCCCTGATGTCAGTCAACAAAACATCCTAGAGTTTAACACAAATCTTTACAATCAATATATTGATAGAACTTTGATTATCAAAAAAAATTAACAGCAAATATGATGGTAATTTTATGTTAGTGAGAATACAACAAACCATCATGCAAAATATAAAATATTCAATCAATGCATGAAGTTCATCAATCTACTTCTCCCCTATGTCAAAAACAAAAGGAGAAGTAACATCATAGCAATGTTTAGGGATAAAAAATATTACAAACATACTAGGATCAAATATTCATCAATCATGCTGTTTAAGTCAATTTTAACATGTTTATCATGATAAGCAAGATAGTGCTTGTCGTAATGATGATAAAGTTTTTTTCATTGTTCCTTTGAGAAGTGTAACAAACAAATTGTGCATTTTGATGACTTCTAACAATGATATACATGTAATTTTATAATTTCTTTCTTCTCTTTTGAGAAGAGCAAGCTTGTAAAGTTTTGCTTTGATTTTGCATGCTAGACTTTTCTTTTCCATTTCATTTGCAAAAAAGCCTTCCATCCCCTTTTTATCAATATCAAAAGAAAAGGAGGATTAATACTACAAATAATCTTGCATGAGATTAGCTCTCTTTTCAATAATAATTTGTAACAAAGATGCAAGCTAATCAATTTTTTCAAAATAATTTTGTTGAAAAAGTGAAGTTGAGCAAGATTTTTTGCCTCTCAATTTGAGATAGCAACTTTTTTGCTTTCAATGTTTAATTCTAGCAAATTTTCTCTTTGATACATGCATAAGTTAACAATTTTCTCCCCTTTATCAATATGAAAGAAGGGAGGAACCAATGAGAAAATTGCATCAATCAATATATCAATCATCACATGATGCATACTGAGATATATTGAAACATGAGAAATCATGTCATGAAGGATATCAATAAGTAAATTCAACAAAAATCAAAACCAAAAGATATCATCCATGATTCATAACTTTTCATTTTAGCAAGATCTAGATTCATATTTATCAATTTTTAATTCAAGATAAATGTCATACAACCAAGAATCATGATATAGGAAAGCATATCAATATTATGGGATCAATTCATGATTACAAGTGCCAACATATTTTCTTTTCATTCATTTTTAAGCCATGAAAAAGAATAAATTAATGATTCAAATATTAAGCACAATTATTTTTTTCATCAAATTTTCAATCATCACATAAGGCATTTGAGGAAGTATTGAAAAATAATAATAAAAAAAAATCAATTTTAGTATATAATGCTGTTAAAAATCTTCAATCTTTGAGTCATGAATCCAAAAGTCATAAATCAAAAGGTTCATGAATCATTTTGACAAATCTCTTTTAGAAAAATAACAAGTGGAAGTCTTAGGAGATCAAACACAAGATCTTGATTCATACATAAGAATTTTTACCAAGATCATATTTCATAAGAATCACAAAGAATTCAAAAAAATTCAAGTATTAAATTCAAAGAAATCAAAAGACAAGTTACATTTCATTTAAAAGAATTTTTTTTTTATAAGAAGGAATATGGTAAAAAGATCTTGATTTATAAAGAGTTTTAAGTCATAGTTGTCAAGATCATGATTTCAATAAAATTTCTTTATAGTAAAATGAAATCTTTTTAAAACTTGATTCAGCATTAAAATATGTCTTAAAAGTCATAATTCCCAAAGATTCAAGAATTTAAAAGAAAAATCATTAAAAGTCAAAAACTCATAATCAAAATCATTTTTTAGAATTTAAAATCAACTCATTAAAGACTCATAATTCAAAAATTATTTCAATTATCATGTCATTTTTTTTTTTGAAACATGAGAGAGAAAAGTTCAAATGAATAAAGTCATTATTTTCCATATCAGTTAAGAGAAAATAAAATTTTCTCATATAACATGGGAGATTAAAGAGTATAGAGATAAAACTCAATTCTAATGATTTATAAAATCAAAACCATCAGTAGAAACAAGAGATAAGTTTATTTCACTTGCCAAGTAATTTTTTCATCTAAATAAAAAATTGAAAAATCAAGATGTAAACTTTATCATAAAATTATCAAGGCAAAAATGTAAAACATATATATTCCAAGACATGAGTTTTAATTTATACATGATAATATGTTTTCATGTTTCAAAAGATGAGTATCAAATTTTTAAAAACTGAAACATGAGTTTGTCATCAAGATATAATATCACAAAGTCATTAAGCATGATAACAAACTTCTAATATTTTCATTTCAATGATGATTTCATAATGTATGTTCAAATATTTATACGGAAGCCATCATTGTATAAATTTGAAATACAAGTTGTCATTTAGCCCATTAAGATCAAAAGCATTACGTAAAGCATCATGATAGTGTAATTTCTCATTTTTTTTATGTGTTCCATTTCAAGTGATTTGACGTTCATATGAGTATATTCATGTTTTTCATATAGGTCCAAAGAGCATATTTCAAGAGAAATCATTAAAAGACCGAAAAACATGAGATACATTTTTTAAAATATTCATCATGTTTATTTTATGATTCACAAGACTCATAACATGAATTCATTCACCTCAATAGAATGAGAAAAAATATATTTTCATTTTAAGCAATTTGATGTGAGCATATTCAAAAATTTTTTTATGAAAACATATATCAAAAATAAAACACAAGCTTAGTCATAAAACCATTCAATACATAAAAAAATGAAAAAATGATAGTGCACACTTTTTTTCAATTTTTTTTGATCTTTTAAAAGGCTCATGTTTAAAATTTTTGCCAAAATCATTGCATCTATTTATTTAAATTCAAAAAATATGTTTCTAAAATCATCATCATTTAAAAATCTAAAAAATATTTATGACAAGTTTTATTACTTAAAAAATTTCTTTCATTTTAAAATGTAATGGGTCTTTATAATTGATTTCATAAAATCATAAAAAAAATTTCATCATATTTGGAGACAAAATGGAAGTTTTAAACTATAATCAAGATACACATGCATGGATTAATCCTAAGCATTATCACAAATCTTGCATCATTCATATTTTTACTTTTTCAAAAAACTACTATAAAGAAAAGTATAGTATAATTTTGAAATTTTTTTTGAATTTCTAAAACACAAGAAAACATAAAAAAATCCTACTAACTAAGTTAAGCATTCATGGAAATCATCATGTAATTTCAAAATAATTCAAAGGAAGTTAAGTTACTTACCTCATTATTGAAGCCCATTAAAGCGTAGGTTTACTTCTTCTTTTCCTTGATTCTTCTTCCAAAGCCTTCTTCTTCTTCTTTGGCCTCTTTTCCTCCGCTCAAGTTCATTTTGTTGATTTTAGATTTTTTTATTTAATGAACTTGTTAACATTCATTGTTATGTGTTCAATGTCCTCTTCATTGTCCTCATCACTTGAGCCATTACTCAAGTGGCATTTCATAGTTCTAAGTTCAAAAAACCTTTTTTTTGTTCTTTAGAAGGTTGTTCATGTGTTCATCATGTTTATCATATTCATCATGTTCCATTTCATAGGTCTTTAAGGACCCAATGAGTTCATCAATAGAATAATTATTTAGATCCTTTGATTCTGAATAAGTGGTTATTTTGGATCCCACCATTTTGGAAGGGATCTTAAAGATCTTGCTTAGTGAGTTCAAAATCCGAAAAACTTTTACCAAGACTTTCCGCTATTGGCGACATCCGAAGCTGGCAAAGTACATGTCGTCAATAGATTCGCTTGGTGTCATTTGAAGAGCTCAAAAATCATGCAACAAGAGATTTATTTTTTGAGTCTTTAACTCTACTAGTTCCCTCATGCACGCGATTTCAAGAGTTTGCAAAATGTCAAAAGCCATTTTACAGAAATTGATTGAACTTCTCGCTTTGTTCAAAGCAAAAATAAGGCATTCATAGCCTTTGGTATTTAAAGAAAGAGATTTTTTTCTCAAAACCGACATTCGTTGCCGGTTTAGAGGAAGGTTGAAAACCATTTTCGATGATGTTTCACAATCTAAATCCATTGAAAGCATGAAAACTCCTCATTCGAAGTTTTTTAATATGTAGTCCGTTAAAGAACGGTGGGACAAAAACGAAAAAAGCCCTCTTGAAACCATTTAGAGCCATTTCTCGCGGTGTAAACCGGAAGAGAAAAAGAATGGCTCGAGGATACCAATCGTTAGGGATCAAGTGGCACTAAGAGGGGGGGGGGGGTGAATTAGTGCAGCTGGATAAAATGATGGATTTTTCAGTGATTTAAAACAAGCTTCGAAACTCAGACGATGAAAGCAACATTCATTTGAAACTAAAGATTTTGCATTCTAACTTAAAGCATGTGTAAAAAAGATAAAAGGAAGTGGAGCAAATTAAAGCAAAGGCTTTGCAGCAAAGTAAAGATAAACAGAAAATACCTCACACAATCAAGATGAGGATGTATAGTGGTTCGGTCAAAGTGACCTACATCCAGGCAAGCCTTCTCCGATGAGGCTCTCTTCTTCAACTATCAAATCCTTTGGGGAAGGATCAAACACCTCTTATAACCCTTACAAGTGGTTCACACTCTTACAAGATTTCTCAAGAAGAAATGAGGTGAACACTTAGCAAGAACAAGACTTTTCAAAACTTTAAAACTAAGATTCTAACTCTCAAAAGGGTTTTCCTTTCATTAAAAAGAGGGGTATTTATAGATCCAAAGTGGATTCAAATTTGGCTCCAAATTTGAAATCAAATTGGAGTTCCAATTCAGGGTCGAAGGCGTAAAAGCACTTGTGTTAATCGTTGCCCGACATAGGGCGTGTACCTTTCACCGCCTCGCTGCGCGGTACCGCCTCCAAATCGGTGATTACCCGGTGTTGAGCCGATTTCCACCAAACGGGTTCCACCGGCCTCGAGAGTTTCCGTGCTACTCTGATATGCATCGTGAGTAACATCGTTGCTATTCAGGGCCAAAAAACTTTGCCCAAACTAAACCCACGGATCTTCTTCGGGTTAAAGGATTAACCCCTAATCTAACCCCAAATTAATGTGCTAACTATGAAATTAAAAGACATTCTAAGCTATTACAAAGTCCAAGTCAAGTCTTCTTCCGTCGAGCTTCGACGAACTTCATCAATCTTGGCTTTCCCGATTTATCCTCAAAACCATCCTCAGGGGGCTCTGGGACTCCCGCGGTGATCTTAGCGAAGTTCCCTCGACTTCTTCGTAAGCCAGATCTTTCTTGGTAGCTCCAACTTCGACGAACCTCAAAGGCAAACTTCCGAAAACCGCCGGAAGCTCCCTACTCATTCTGGCCAGTTCAAAGCGGCAATCCCAGCAGTCGCCGGAAATCCTCAATTTCCCTCCCATCTATCGCGACTTGACTTCAATTTTGTTTCCTTGGCTTTTACGTCTTCATTCTTATCGAAGTTGCTTCCGGCATACAAATAACAAACACTTGCTTTCGATCTGAAACCAAGGTTATAACGCCAATTGACATTTGGTTACCCGTTACATCATCGTGAAGCTTCGTCGATAGATCCTTGACATCACCCTCTGAAAGTTGCTTGTTGCCCATGGTTGACCTCCAACCCGTATCCATAGCGCAACTCCACACTTCTCGTCCGATGCCTCGGATGCGAAGCCTCTGGGTAATGGAGCATCGAACCTCGCTCGACATCCAATATCTCGACGTGAGCGATTGCCTCATAACGCGTCAATTCCTCCGACGTCATTGTTTAATCGACGTTCGAAAACTGGCAGAATTTCCAACACGCGTAGTTGAACCACAAATCACACTCCATTCGTTTTCATCATCAAAATTTGATTCAACAATTCCATGTGCTCCGGAAAGTCTCAGTGGTTCATAAATAGACTTAATAACCTCGCATATCTTTATCTTCTGCTTGGACATGAATCTTTGTTTGTATCATATACACATCTTCCAAGGTTGCTATTAAAGAATATGATTTTTTATATCCATCATGGGATCTTGCTATAATATGTTTATAAAATGTTGATAGATTTTAAAAAAGCAATATAGGTGCAAATGTTTAGATCATGGGGCCAAGCACCTTACCTTTAATAATACTCTCCTTAGCCACTAGCCTTGCCTTATAGGTCTCCACCTTTTCTATCTACTCAACTTCTTTTTCTAAGATCCATTTCATAACTAGATGGTACGAGCACCCTTAAGTGCATCAACAAAGTTCCATCTTGTTCGATACACATGGATTCTATCCTAATTTATGATTTTTTTTGTACTCTTTGAAGTCTATGCTCATGATAGCCTCCTCTCATAGGTCTATGATCAATATTCTTGTTACCCTCTCCACTTATAAGTCTCCCTTATCTCTCGGGAGGGTGTGGCACTCTACCAGACTCACGCCAAAGTTGAAACTTGTAGTAATGGGGCCCTCAACAAACAGTCTCACGAAATGGTACTGTGACTAGGTTCTCCAACCTCAGCTTAACTTCTACCATGTCGCCCATTGTTCCATCAAGAATATGTTCCTTTTAAAAAATATTACTCTCTTAGCAACAAACATTTTTTGGTCCTTGGGTGATAGAAGTAATACCCACAAACTTCTTGGGTATCCTACCTAAGACATTCATTCCATCCTGAATTAACTTATCTGAGGTCATGTCTTTTTTTTTAACATTAGGTAGGGGCAGCTTAAATCTAACAACCCAAGATCAAGCTTCTTCTCTTTTTATATCTCATGTTTTTTTTTTTTTTTTTTAAACTACCACAATTTAGATGGAACTCTGTTTAGAAGGTAAGCACGGTCTCTATGGCATATCCCAAAAATCAAAATGGGTAGATCGAAAAAACTCATCATGGACTACATCATATCTACCGCATGTGATTCTACTTTCTAATCACCATTGAATTGTAATATATAAGGAGGTGTCCATTGAGATAAAATCTCATACTGAGGGTCTTAAAACTTCGCAAAGTGACCTCCTCGGACCGGATCAAAGTTTTAATTCTCTTCAAGCCCCAATCAAAGAGTTTTAATTCTATTTTCCATTGAATCTCTCAAAAGTCTTATATTCATGATATATACACAATATCTCTTTTTGATAAATCAAAACTATTATAATAATGTCCCTCAGTGAACATCTTATCATCATTAATAATTGAACATTACTATGTGTATTCTCAAAAAATCACTTTTATAATCATTCAATGTCAAATATAAAGTTGAAAATATTTTTTGAGGCAATCAAAAGTGAACAAATAACATATATCAAACGATCAATATTTTCTTCATTCTCCAGCAAAATGTAAAGTTCCTCATCAAGAGCAACCTACAAATAACTCTTGCTGCATTACCCATCTTATTTATCTTGCCTTTACATCAATCTCTTAGGTCTTGCCAAAATATGCAATGAATTATGATGTCTTGATAAACTTTCTTCTCAAAATCCCAATATCCACTAATGTCAATTATGAAATAGAAATAATATTTTTTGATAAAATGGAAACTAATCATGAATATACCGTAGATGTAAAACTTCTCCAAGTACCTTTCCTTTATGTTAATACTCCATTTAGTTTTTTTTCTTCTAATGCCTATTCCTTTGTGCGCATATGATAAGCTTGGTGAGATTTATCATCAATAATATAATTTGACAACTTTTGTCTTACCTTTCTAAGCTTCTATTTTGCCCCTTGCCCTTGCTCTTCTTCAAAGGATTTCTCACACTTCCTTTTCCTTTTAGCCTTTCTAGCAACCTTGCCTTAGAATTTAGTTTCTCTTTCTTGACTCTCCTTCTCCTCCTCCCTCAATATATTTGAGGGAGCTTATTGAGGAGCTCCACCTCAAGTTTATTCATATTAAAATTCATAATAAAACTAAAAAAAAGAAATCTAGTAGGGACTAAGTTATAAGATTAATACATAGGTTTCATCTGGACCATTCCAAAACTCGCGGAGTTTAAATCCACTTTATCATCTTTGGGACATGGTTCTGAATACCCACTTAGTTATCTTAGTACGAAGAGACTCTTGATATCTCATATCGTTGAGTTTTTCCTTGTCCTCAAATAGTTTACAGAAAATGAATATATGGATGATCCATGTTTTTTCAATGTTATCTTTATAACTTAAGGATTCATAGAGGTCAACATATAACACCGAAAGCAAGAGTAGAATTATCTATATACTTTTTTTGTATAGTGCAAACTCTTCCCGAGGTGCTCTTCCTTAAAAGTCGTCCATGATCAGATCCAAGACATAATGATTTTTTCTATTAGGAGAACTGCTATTCTTAAATTACAAAACCAATCCACCAATTTGGACCCAGGAGGGGGGTTGTTATCAAGTATGCCATGAAGGATTTAAAAGGTAATATATTTTTTTGCAAAGCAAAGAGATGTAGTACAAATAAATAATAACATATAGATTTTTAAAAAAATTAAATAGTCAAAATAAGGACTTCTATCTAATATATTCTACTATTTTTCTAGTGAGACATATGACACTCAGAGTGGTGAATTCTGGAGACCCTTCTAGTGGGTAGATCGATCCAATGGGTGTCTTAAGTGGAACCTGAGGGACCTCAACCAATCACACTATGGCCTAAAAAGGTAGCAACTCTTACCAAACACAACTCCTTATGATTCTCATCCTATTTAGCCTCCGAATCCATTATGGTCTCGAGGACTCGACCCAACCATGATGTCTAGTTAAATCATCACCATCAAGGGCAAGATGAGTTTGATTCCCATATGCCCTCAAGGACCCAACCAACCAAGCATATACCATATCCTTAGGTCACCAATGACATCTCTCTATGTCATAGAAAAGAATCTCAAATCATAATATAGGTAAGTTCTCGAGGGATTCCAAACTCAAACCTACGCCTGGGTTCAAGCTTTACCTATAATAATGGAAGGCCATTATGAAGTCAATATAATTGTCTCCACAATTTCATTAATATTATTAATAGAGGAGGATTTTATTTGGTCTCATAATATAACATGTCAAACACATGTATATTTAATATATATTTACATTCATATAAAATATATATATATCTAGTAGGTGTATATTAATCACAAGCACAATCACATCAAAATGATCATATAATTTTAATATGAATATGATTTAAGTTAAGAGCCTAATCACCATATCAAGATCTATATATATATAGAGTCCATTTTTTATATCCTCAAGGATCATCCATTCTCATCATCATTCTATCGCCGGACAAGCTTTATTTACTCCCATCATTAATCGTTTCTAAATATACTAAGGGTTGCCGCAGTTTAGGCTTCAAATGAAAATTCATCATGTAATTACAATATAATTACCAAAATGCGTAGGTCGACAATAACGCCGAAAAATGGAGACTCATATGCCCTAATAATAATAAGCATGTACACATATATCACAGACCCATAATCATCTTCTCACATCATATATTAATATATTAAGCCATTTATCAGATAAATATAATAATAATTAATTTTTAATTATTTTCTGAAATTATGAAGGGTATTTGCAAAGAGACGCAAAGGAACATGTTTAAAATTTTAAAAAAAAATTCACAAGGTGGCAAAACCTTGCGACCATGTCATGAGTGGTAGCGTGGTTGCCAAGCCAAGCAGCAAGGGCTACTTTACCATAGGGTATGGCTTACTTCGCCTAGCGATAAAGCCCCGCTACTTATCCATATTACCATAAGCCAGTTTGGTATATGGCGATTGTTATAGCATGCGTACTGACAAGGTACGCAAATAGGATCATCATCATCGCTTTAAGATGGCCAGGATTTTGGTTTTGGCCGCCTTGCGGTAATGGCGCTGCTTTCGCGATAAGCTGGCGCCGACCCTGCCCAATTGGCCCGTTCAGCCTTCGGAGCGTATACCTATTGGGCCGCCTCGGGAAGCAGCGACTCCTCCGTAGACTTTGCGCTGCATGTTACACCACCTTTTGTCAATCCCCTTTGCAGCAACAACCGGCATCATTTTCTTAAATTTTACATCAACAAAATTTGATATAAAATGACTATTCTAAAAAGCACCTTTCACTAGCAAGATCTCACGCTTTTCGATCTAAAACCACGCCAATGGCCAATAACTTTGATAAAAAAATTTATACTAAATCATAACACAATACGTACAATTTTATATCAATCATCATGATGACCAGCCTCGCCTGACACTGGAAAAATCAAGGCTTAGATCATGGTAATAAAAAAACAAAATAAAAAAACCAGATTTAATACGGTGGATTTTTTTGCAAAAGGTTCCATGTCGAAAAAAATAAATAACAGGCCAAAACAAATTAGTAAAAAAAGAAAATTACTAGGAGATGGAGAGGTAAAAAAGATACCTAGAGAGAATGAAGGACAACTTGAACTCCTCTCTAGCATTGTGAGGACCATAGTGAAAGAGTTGAAATGTCCTCAAATCTTCTTGGGATCTTTTTTTCTCAAACATGCTTCACAAGGATGCTCTAGGAACCAGGAGGAGGAGAGGAGGTTGAGGGCTGAATAAAAGGGGCCACCCTATGGGTTTTGGCCTATGAACCAAGATGTTCCTTCTTTTAATGGATCATATTCTCATTAGATCTCTATCCAATTATCCAATTAGATCTCTATCCAATTGGAGCTCTATCAATCATCTACTAGATTCCAAACTATTGGCTTCATTTCAGATACTCAAGGGATATCTTGGATATCCACTTTACTGTTATAATATTCACATCATACCCTACTTTCGTGCCTAATACTGGTTACTGTGTGTGACCCTCTTGTCAATATCAAACTCTTTTCATGAATCAAAAATTTCTTTTAATATAGTATATTATTATCTTCATAATAATTACTTTCATCGACTATGGACTTATTTAAGCCTATACATAATCCCCAAATGATAGCAAGAGGATCCAAACCATCAAACCTATTTTATTCTCGCCACTTATATCTTATAGTCCCTCATCCATCTCCACTAGAGACCATATATGGGCATGATAATGTCAAGCCTATATGAAATCTATCCAAGTGCAGCTACAATGGATTCTCTGAGAACTCTCTTATCTGAACCTTAGCCATGATTTGCTTGAGCAAGCACACATGGGATTTTCTCATGATAACAGAGAGTGATAATCCTCTATCACACTTAATTACCTTCATAAGTTTGGCTACCATTCGTGAACCCTTTGTGAAAGATCTGAACTTCCCAAAACCTATAAGTCCAAGGTCAAAGAAGTGGAGTACTCATGCAAGGACACCTTTGGTGTCTTAAGTCTAAGGACCAAATGCACAACTAAAACTATGGAATCGCTTTGCTCAAATGTGAGGTATCATTAATCATCAGTATTTTAAAGCGGCATCAATCGCTGAACTCATTCTCCAATGAACACTTGCACTATATCCTCTAATGTCCCCACATGACGATTATGAGACCAGCCACCTCCATCATATGGATGAGTATACATAGACATGTTCTATCCGTTATCTTGATGTCCTTTAACCAACCTATGATGATTTATTGGTTTATGTTTAAAGGTGAATAGGTCTCATTATCTTGATCTCTCATTATAATTTGATTCCCATTGCATAGATCCAAGGACATCACAATATATATCCGAAGATAATGTGAGAAAATACCCTAATGAATCATATGCAAAATTTTTAGTAACAACATGTCACGGTGCATTACTTATGTGATCGGGTCGGCAGTAGACATATGATAAAGAATGATGAGATTCCTTCTTAAGGGAGATCCAATTCACTTTTTTTAAACTTTTTGTCTCACCAATAATAGAGAACTAGGGTTTTTCTTGAAATGGTACTTAGATAACCTAACCAAACATGTATAGTATAGGAGTTATCTATTGATGGTGGTTATTGGGGATCATTTTGGATTTAGAATGATTTTTGAGAAAAGAATCTAGTAGAGCGAGACTTCGACATCCACACACATAGCTTGACAAAACCATGCTCGATATATGGTCTATCGGAATATTCATGGATAAGGATAAAGGTCCAAAAGATTGAATTCCCCAGACGTAAATCTAGACTGGTTTGTGGTGTCATATTGCCGTTCTTCCATGTTCGACCACTTAATATATGAAGATTTAAGAAAAGAAAAAAAAAATCATATATTTCTTGCTTAAAAAAGAGATTTTAGAGGCCATAAAAAAAGTTGGTGTGCAAAAAACCTCAAAAATCAAAAAAATTACATATAAGAAAAATTACTAGGGAGATTTATATATCCCTAAGTTCCAAATCTGGGGGTGGAGAAAATGAAGGAGTTTAATTTTCATCTCTATGGATAATCCATTTGCACGGGTAATATGCTTCTTAAATCATCGCCCCAAAATCTTTGGACCGAAGAGGCATACAAGAATCAAGAAGGGAATTGACCCCATAAAAATCCATTTGAAATTGGAGCATTTTCTAAAAGGAAAAGAGGGGGGGGAGGAGAAATGGAGGTGGCTACCCACAAAAATTAAACAACATAAGATTTGGTCCCTCCTAATTTATAGAGGTCCCCAATCATTTTTTTCACTAAAGATCTTCCCCTGTTGGATATTGGATCTCCATCCAATTACCCAAGCCTCTTAGTGTAGTGGCATCCAATAATACTCTTATTATAACCCTATTGAATCTCATACATGTAATCCAATAATTCATGGGCTTAACGGATATCCTTGCCAATCACAGGCTCCAATGGATATCTCATATCCTTCAGCCGTCGACAATACCAACTATATGGTGTGTGATCCCTATAGGCCCAATTTTGATTGGTCGTTGTGAGTCATCACTTGAACTCACTTTTTGACTGGGTAATTATCATCTCTATAATATTCCAGGGACTCACCAAGCTTATCCCAAGGTAATTAAACCATTATATGTCGATCCCTAGATAATGAAACAAAGGAAGGTGAGTCCTTTGGACCTAGGACTCCTCGATTTACCATGCACCTATGGTCCTCATCCATCTAATTGCTCAAAGACCTATAACGAGCATGGTGGCGCCACTATACGGTCTCCTGAGTCTGTCAATTTATCTTCTACAAACCTTTTCTCTCTCAATTAACAAACTTGGACAAGAATTTTTTTATTTTTGAATTCCATAGATATTCCACACACTTGATTTAAATAGAGATGATCTTAAATGATATACTCAATAGCCCTAGTAGTATATATACTATACCACTCCCAATGAACAATTATACTAAATCCATGGTTTCTAAACCTATAGTTTGATATCGAAAAATGAGACTCATACAAGACATCCTTTTGTGTTTCAAGTCTAACGGGACCAACATACCTACTAGGATCATGAGAATCATTTTGTCGGTAACAAGGTATTTTAACCATCTAGTATTCCATTAGGACCCTATTTTAGGGTTGGGTTACTCAACCATGCAAGCATCTAATAAAACTCTTCGCGGAGAGTGGGCAACCCCACCCGGCCGCCTAATCCTATAAAGAAGAGAGGCCAATAATATAGTTGTCTTTTGGAAGCTCATAGGTGACCCCCTTGTTATTAATAATAATCACATGTAAAGGCAAATATGGGTAGTGTCTTTAGGAATCGACATCCACATCAGGGTTTGACTCTGTACAAGCTTGTAGCCTCCACCTCTTTGGAATAAGAAAGATAATAATTTGACCACTATCTCTAGCAGAGGTGAAACCCTATTAACCGTTCTAAGGATTAAAACCCTAAAGAATGTCTCCATAAATCCCCACTCCTGCGGGGTTCTATCCCCATAAAGAAGATCTTCTTGTTTATATTTGGGTCTTCATCCACCACCCTGTCAGGCCAAGCAATTCCCCACAATTGCTCTTGACACATCAAAATCTTGAGGGCAACTGGTAGTTCAATAGAAGCAGCCTCAATTGCATCAAAGATCCTATATTTTTTCTACCACCAATACCTTTTGGAATAATTTTTTTCATCTAAAATATTGCAGAAGTTTTCTATGGTTTTGGGAGGGTGGAACCCCTATAGCTGCCGCCAAAAGTTACCATCCCCCCTCAAACGAAGGATCATAGAAAAATTTTGCATGTCGCTATTTAACCCATCTAATTGTTATCCTTTTAAATAAAATTTTTTGACCTCATAGATTATCTTGGCTCTATCCACGGATTGATCTATTGGTAGAATTCATCAAAAAAAAAATTCGTTAATGCTTTCTGCGATCTCGTATTTCCTAAAATTTTTGTACTTACTATTAAAATCCTCAAACCGATTTTACTGATCTTTGTTGCTAAAAAATTTTTTTTTGATCCAATTTGTTATCTTGTTGCTATTCCAGGCGAACTAAGATTCTACCGCTGTGTTGTCTCCTCAAACCCCTAAGTTTTGAACTGAAATTTTGAGAAACCTATTTCTTCTTGATAATTCTACTCCAACTACGAGACAGTTTTAGGCTGACAATTGCCACCCATTTTTGTCAAATCTTTTGCTGTAATCTACCATGATCTAAAACCCTCTTCCCGAACCTTTTATCCATTTACTATCCACAGCCCAAAACTCTATCAAACCGGCAAGCCCCAACCGCACCCAAAATAGTAAAACAAGTATAAATCTTTTTAAATTCACCAATCCACCAACCCTTTCAACCACCACTTCAACTCAATACATGTTCTTTCCAATAGAAAAAAAAAAGAGACTTTAATATTATAGGTTGGAGACATATGCTATGGCATCCAAGGAGGTAATTGATGCTACCAAGCCTTCGAGACACTAATGGAGTGAGAACTTTCTTTCTTAAGAACAGTTTGGGTGGAACCAAATGAGCCCAAAAGAAATCACATCAAGGGGAGCTCTAATCGAAGAGATGACCTCCGTGGAGAGGGGAGGTTTCTATGACCCATCCCCACTATCCATGCATGAGGGTGGACTTCCTAGATGGGAAGAAGGAGACCCTATTGGTTGGATCTCGTACGGAAGATTATATTTTCATTTACCACAAAACATGAGATGCATCTATGGTAGAAATTCATAGCTATACATCTTGAAGGGGATGCCATACAATGGTTTGATTGGTTTGAACACACTCATGGAGTCCTCTCATGGTGACACCAAAGAAGGCTGGCGATCCATTTGGGACCAACCGACGAGAACATGATGGACAACTAGCAAAGATCCGACAAACCTCCACCATCCAAGAGTATCAAACCAAGTTTGAAAGGTTATCTAATCAAACTCGTGATTGGTCCAAAAAAATAGTTATTGGGGACATTATTGAGGGCTTCGAAGCCGAGAATGGGGGAGAAGTTAAAGCCGAGCAACCGCATACAATTATGGCAAATTCATTTCTCGCACGCACTTCGGGAGGTCGATTGAAAGGAAGCCCGAGGACAGGGGGTCGCTCTCAGGCCGCAAAGCTGAAGCCCCCACCCCACCCTACTATCAGCTGAGCTCCGCACCAAAAGGTTGACAAGAAGAGCTTGAGGACCGTCGCCAAGGGTTATGTTGGCATCAGGACGCAGCCGTGAGCCGCACGAGCATCGCCAGAAAGGGGAGACTTCTTGTGATTGAACCGAAGTGGAAGAAGAGATCGGTGAATAGCCAGAAGAGAGTCTTGAACATGAGGATAAAGATATGGAAGAAGAGCCACAATCGTCGACTTTATGGTACATGCGCTTAGCTTCTGCTTTATTTCAACCGCCAAACAATGAAAGTTGAGGATACTCAAACAACAACCGATCACCATTTTCATCGAGGCAACACCTAATAACTTTCTAAATAGTATGTTGATTGCTCTGGATGGTGCTCCACATCAAAGGTTATAGCAAGTTCGACGTAAGTCGCGTGAGATGGTCGAACCTTAAAATGCGACCAAAGATGCGGTAGGTGAAACTATACTACGGGAAGACCAAGAAAATTGTTGCCGACTTCTTCCTCCTACCAATTGATGATTATGAGGCTTTGTTGGGCATAGAATGGCTGAATTCACACTAGGTGATGTCTTTGAACTTTTCAAATTGATTATGAAATTCTATGCAAAGGCAAACAAGTCAGCCTTCGTTGGGAAGAGCGAAACAACGTGAACCACCATTCCAACCCCAACTAATGGAGAAAGTTTTACACAAGATAAATGGTGGCTTTCTTATGCATCTGGCGAAACAGAGAGGGGAAAAAATAGAAATTAAAGATCAAAAATATTACCCAATTGTTTTTGTTGAATTTGGCGATGTTTTCTTTGGGTAGATGCGATCTTTCTCCTACTGAGAACATGACCTAAATTCCAATCCTACGAGTAGGGATCGAAAGCGGACTTCTAAGAGGGGGGGTGGAATTAGTGCGGCGGATAAACGGATGGATTTTCAGCCATTTAAAACAACTGAAACTTCGTACGATGAAACCAACGTTTGGTTTGAAACCGATTTACTGCTTTTAACTTTTGAAGCACTTGGCATAAAGATAAAAGGAAGTGAGCAATAATGTAAGGCTTTACAGCAAAGTAAACAGAAATTTAAACACTCACACAAATCAAGACGAGCGATATAGTGGTTCTCGTCAAAGTGACCTACATCCACTTCCCAAGCCTTCTCCAATGAGCTCTCTTCTTCCACTATCAAAATTTTGAAGGGAAGGATCAAATACCTCTTACAACCTTTTACAGGTGGTTCACACTCTTACAAGATTTCTCAAGGAGAAAGTTGAGGTGAAACACTTAGCAAGAACAAGACTTTTCAAGACTTTTCAAAAGCTCAAAACTAAGATTCTAACTCAAAAGGGTTCTCTTTTTTCACCGAAAGGAAGGTATTTAAGCTCCCCAAAGTGATTCAATTGGAGCCCAAACTTGGGAGAGCCAAAAATTTGAATCTTTGAGTTTTTCGCGTCGCCGGGCCTCTTGGCGATTAACACACCCGGTTCTACCGCCGACGTGGTACTATCACTTCGATGTAAAGGAAGTCGGCCTTACTTCGTGCAAAGCAGACATCGTCACTGTGGCCGCCCTATAGTTATAGTGCTATGCTATTGTATGCACGTAGTACACATATCGTTAGCATTTTTGAATGGCCCTTGGCCCAAAACTTTGGTTTGCCGGGATAATGTTAACTACTAATCTGGCTTAAATTAATGATTAACTACGAAATTAAAGCTTTATCAGCTATTACGAATACAAGCCAGTCTTCTTCCTCATGAAAGCTTCAGTTAAACTTCGATCTTAGGCGATCCCCGTTATAGAAACCATCTGAGGACTCGAATCATCCTCTGGATGTTTTTTCGACCAGAGCGATTTTACGAAGGCTTCTTTAAAAACTTCGATCTTTATGGACAGCTCATAGTTTTTTTGATGAACCTCTGAGCCAAACTTCCGAAAATTTCCGATTACTCCCTACCATTTCTTTTCCAATTCGATTCTCCATCAATCTTGGGACCATCAACTCATCTAATGATCCTTGACAACCCGACCTTTGTTTGCGCTTCGCCTTCATCCTTATCATAGTTACTCCTGCACACAAACAACAAACTCCTGCCGATTTCGAGCGGGGATAACAATATAATGCGTGTTGGATATTGCCCATCACATCATTGGTTTGGTACCCTGATCCTTCTAACATCACCCTCTTAGCTTGTTGCCAATCCGCTGACCTCTCAGCCTCCGGTAACATTATCATAGCGTAACTTCCACTTGGGTCATGCCCGACGTGATGAAGCCTCTCGATATTAGTTGATCAACTCTCCAATCAAGACATCCAATATTCGGCGGATCACCTCCAAGGCGATCAATTCCTCACAATCGTTTAATTCATCGATAGTAGACTCGAATCTAAAATGGGATTGAACAACAAACACACTCAATTAGTTTCATCATCAATCCAGATTCAACATCCTTCCGTGCAAACCACGGAAGAACACTTTGGCCTTACCGCTATCCTCCTAGAAATGAAATTAAGAAGATCGGAAGGAATGCCAAAGGGGGTGATTTGGGCCAAACTGCCGACCCTACTCTCACCAATGCTACTAAAAAAAAAGAAAAGATGAAACTTGTGGATGAACTTCAGACGGATGTGCATCGACTATCGACTTGAATAACATCACCATCAAGGATAATACCCAATAGTGGTGGATGAACTTTGATGAATTAAAAGGGGAGCTCGAGTCTTCTGCAGTTGGACCTTCATCGATTCACCACCAAATTGGGTATGGAAGGGTGACATCCCAAAAACTTGTTTTCACTCATAAGCCATTATGAATTCATGATAATACCCTTTGACTCATAATGCTCCTTCAACCTTCCAAGTCTCATGAATGATATTTTTTGGAGCTTTTTCTTCATAAATTTGATTATATTTTTTGATGATTCTCATTTAAAGCCTTCTCTGAGACTCACTGACACTAGAATTATTTTGATAACTGGGAGAATACTCTTTTTGTTAAAAGCTATCAAAGTGCAGCTTTCTCTGTAGCAAAAGTAGACCTTCTGTATATAATGAGAAGAAGGAGTGAACCTAACTAAAAAATCCAGTAAACGCAGAAGACTGTGGCCAAACCTACAAAATGAAAGCATGGGTTCCTGGACTAACAAGGGCTACCTGAGAAAATTCGCGGGAAGGACTATGGGGAAGACAAGGTGCCCCTTTATTACTAAAAAAAGATGCCTTCCTACGGTTTAACAAAGCCTCCTAACGCCTTCAATGGACTTAAGGGCAACTATGATGGCGATGGCGCTAACGCTACTGCAGTTTTGACCGACCCTTCATCATTGGGAAAATATGCATCGAGTTGGAACTGGAGCGATCATGCAAGATGGTCACCACTTTCAGCATACACTAACAAGGGTTGTCTTCCTCCATCAAAAAAAACCATTCTATGATAAGGAGATGCTCACGCCATTGTGAACGCAGTGAATAAAGTGGAGACTTTACCCGATTGGCCGATAATTTTGCATTAAAACCGACCATAGAAGCCTTAAGTACTTTTTTAACGAAGATAATATCCGGAGCAGCAAAAAATGGGTAACCAATCTTCTCGGATTTGATTATGAAATTATTTACAAGAAAGAAAACGGCTTGCTGCGATGCACCTCCCGACTTCCCTCAAAAAGCTAAATTTTAGGTCATCTCTTCCTACCACTATTTTCTAGGTATTAGGGGAGGAATGGAAGAAGGATCCAAAAACCAAAGAACATCATAAAAAAATTAGGAGGATCCGATAGCTCACTATACTTGGGATTCGGGGGATCTCACGCTATAAAGGTCAGATTGCGTTTATACTAAACCCGCCTCTCGATCAAAGTCATTCTCAAGAAGCAAAATGTAATCATTACCTTCAAATAGGGCCTCCAATTTCTAAGAACCTACAAAAAGAGTGAAGCAAAAACTTTTATTGAAAGGGATGAAAAAATTATTTTCTGAATATGTATAATAATGTGATGTATGTCAACAAAAAGGTAAAATAGTGGCTAGTCTAGGGAAAACTATTACAACCACTACCCATTGCAACTGGGTGTGGACCGACATCTCTATGGACTTCATCAAGGGTCGCCACCTTCCAAAGGTAAAAGTAAATCTTGTGGTGGTTGATCGACTTACTAAATATTGCTCATTTTTTGTGTTGTGCGAGAAATCCCTACACTCATGTTGGTATTGCCGATTTTCATAGAAAATATTGTTAAATGGATGGGAGTCCATTACCAAAGCGATCGCGGACAGGGGTCTTCTTAGTAAATTTTGGACAAAGAGTTATTTCAGGTGAGGGCACCAAACTTAAGATGAACCGCGATATTATCCCACAAACTGACGACCAAAGCGGTGGTAAAGGAATGTTTTAGAGGCATACCATGTTTTGCCCGATGATCGACCAAAGGGGTAAAGTAGAAATATTCGGTAATGTTGGTATAATACTATATATCTCATTCATCTACAAAATGTACCCTATACAAAGGCATTATATGAAGCCGACCGGGCCCAATGATTCCAAAGTATGTAATTGGCTCGACTAAGGTAGATCGAGTCATTGGAAGATTTAATTGATAGGGACAAACTCCTATAACCGCTAAAGGATAATCTCTCACCGCTCAAGCTTTAATGAATGTGAAGCAACAAGTCAACGATGAAGGCGAAGAGAATTTTTGTAGAAGATTGGGTTTATCTTTTGCTTACAAACATACAAATAACTATCCATCAGCGCAACACACAAGCCTCCATGAAGCTATCTCCTTTTTCTTTTATGGGCCATTATCAGGATCATGAGCATATTGAGCTATGGCATTAAAACTTAAATTGCTTGAAGATGCCAAATTCACCTCGTTTTCCATATGTCATGCTTGAAGCCCAAGTTGGGAGAACATGAGTCACCCCAAATCCAACTACCCAACACACCACTGATGATGAAATATTCAAGCCCAACCACAAGCCATCCACCACACCGTGATGGTTATCAACACGCCCTCTACTTAAGTACTAGTGTATTAGACTAATTTATCACTTGGAAGATGCCACATAGGAGAATCATAATGGGGAGTCAAGACAGGTCCCTGTGAAGTTCATAGGAACCCAGAGGACAAAGAAATTAAAGAGGACAAAGCTTGATAGGACCTTAAATAGGTTGGGTCGATTTTGATGATGAAACTAATTGAGTGTGATTTGTTGGTTAACCATGTTTTGAGTTACGCAGGTCTACTATCGAACTGATTAGACAATTGACGCCGGAGGAATTGACGCTATGGGTACTGTAGTACACCCGGAGGTGATCACGTCAGATATTGGATGTCGTTGAGGTTCGACCGACTATCGGTAGGGAGGTTTCGTAACGCCGCATCGCCAAGAAGTGCGGAGTTACGCCATGGATATCGAGGTTGTGGAGGTCAAACGTCGATTGGGCAACAAGCAGCCAGAGAGGGCGATGTGTCGGCGATGGACGGAAGCACCACCAATGATGTGCCGGGCAACCCAATGTCAATTACGTTGTAATAACCGCTTCAGATCAAAAGTAGAGTGTTTGGTGTTTGTTTGTGCAGGAGTAACTACGAAAGGGATGAAGGCGTAAAGCCAAAACAAGGGTCAAGTCAAGCGCGATGGATCGTTGGGAGTTCGAGAGTTTGATGGAAGTCCCAAGATTCATTGGGAGGCGCTTCGGAACCGGCCGAGAATGAGTAGGGAGCTTTGCCAAGGGTTTTGGAAGTTCACCGGAGGTTCGCCTGAAGTTCGGAGCTTGCCAAGAAAGATTGGAGCTTGCCAAAGAAGCTGGGGGGGGAACTCGCCAAATCATCATCGGGAGTCCGAGAGCTTTCGGAGTCCGCAGGATGGTTTCCCAGGATCGCCGAAGACCGCCGGAAGTTCACCGGAAGCTCGAGGGAAGAAGACTTGACTTATGGACTTTGTAATAGCTTAGGAATGTCTTTAATTTCATAGTTAGCACATTAATTTGGGTTAGGATTAGGGTTAATCCTTTAACCCAAGTATGGGCCCATTGGGCCTTTAGTTCGGTTTGGGCCAAGTTTTTGGCCCAAACCAAATGTAGATTTGTGTCGATGGAGCCCAGAACCAAATGTACATGAAGATGCATGCATGCATGCATGCATCGGGCATGCGGCATGGCTAGTCTCATGAGCCATCAGAAGTCCACATATAGTAGGTGCGTTACCAGAGCATTCACCATAGCCATCGAGCAGTAAAGGTTGGAACGGTTGCGGGTAGCACCGGGCTTTGTGTGTGCAAAGAAGCACCGCCAGCTTGGAAACTCAAAAAAAATTTCAAATTTGGAGCCCAAATTTGAATCCTCTTGAGTTTATAAATTCCTCTTTTGCAGGTTCAAAGTGCAGCAAGAAGAGTGAAAATCTTGAGGGAAAACTCTGCTCTCAAATAGTGTCAAAAAATCTTCCCCTTACTCTTAAGTGTTTTCTTGTTCAAGAGAGGGTGAGAGCTTTGTAAGGGTTATCTCCTAAGCCCATCAAAAAAGAAGAGGTGTTGCAAGGGAGTTCTT
Source organism: Musa schizocarpa (assembly GCA_900464855.2). NCBI lineage: Eukaryota > Viridiplantae > Streptophyta > Magnoliopsida > Zingiberales > Musaceae > Musa > Musa schizocarpa. The sequence continues at coordinate 65,247 of UBIG03000074.1, forward strand.
CCTCGCCCATTGGAAGGAGGAAAGCTAGTGGAAAGCGGTGTCCTCAAGCGAAGAGGAATCGGAAGTGGATGTAGGTCGGATGACCGAAACCACTATAAAAAAATCTGGTTTGCATTTACGTTCTTGCTATTTACTTTGTTGCAAACCATTTTTTACTTGCTGCCTTATTTACTCAACTTCCTTATCATCTTATTACATGATGCTTTTTAAAGTTAAAAACGTAATCTTTTCCGGGTTCAAACAAAACGTTGCATTCATTCGCATCGAAGTTTCCAAAGCTTGTTTTAAATCGCAAAAAAATCTATCGTTTTATCCGCTGCACTAATTCACCCCCCCCCTCTTAGTGCCGCTTCGATCCCTAACAATTGGTATCAAAGCTTAATGTTCTTTTCTCTTTCGGATTTACACCCGTGAGAAATGGCTCTAAATGGTTTTCAAGAGGGTTTTTTTGGATTTTTCATCCATCGCTTTTTTAACGATCGGACTACACTTATTGGAAAACTCGAATGAGAGTTTTCATGCTTTCAATGGATTTGGATTTGTGGAACATCATCGAAAATGGTTTTCAACCTTCCTCTAAACCCAATTTAACTAATGGTGGGTTTTGGAGAGAAAAGGTTTTTTTTTTTAAATGCAAAGGCTATGAATGCCTTATTTTGTGCTTTGAACAAAAATGAGTTCAATCGGATTTCTTCTTGTAAAATGACTTTTGACATTTGGCTAACACTTGAAATCATGCATGAGGGAACTAGTAGAGTTAAAGACTCGAAAAAGTAAACCTCTTGTTGCATGATTTTGAGCTCTTCCAAATGACACCAAGTTAAACTATCGACGATATGTACACCCTTTATGGATGGATGTCAATAGCTTGAAAAGTCTTGGTAAAAGTTTTTTCAAGTTTTGATTTAGTAAACAAGATTTTAAGATCCCTTCCAAAAAAAAAGAATGGGATCCAAAAATTACATTTATTCAAGAATCAAAAAACTTGAATGATTATTCACTTGAAGAATTAATTGGGTCATTAATGACCTATGAAATGGAACTCTTGGAACATGATGAACATGATGAACATTTGAACCACCTTCTAAAGAACAAGAAGGTTTTTGAACTTAGAACAAGAGAATGCCACTTGAGTGATGACTCAAGTGATGAGGACAATGAAGAGGACTTTGAACCTTTAATGAATCTTAATAAGTTCATTAAACAAAAAATCTAAAATCAACAATGAACTTGAATGGAGGAAGAGACCAATGAAGAAGAAGAAGACTCACCAAGAAGAATCAAGGAAAGAAGAAGCAAACTACGCTTTAATGGGTTTCGACAATGAGGTAAGTAACTTAACTTCCTTGAATTATTTTGAAATTACTTGATGATTTCCATGAATGCTTAACTTAGTTAGTAGGATTTTTTTTTAATGCTTTTCTTGTGTTTTTAGAAATTAAAAAAAAATTCGAAATTATATTATGCTTTTCTTTATAGTTTTTTTTTGAAAAGTAAAAACATATGAATGATGCAAGATTTGTGATAATGCTTAGGATTAATCCATGCATGTGTATCTTGATGGTTTACATTGTCTCCAAATATGATGCTTGATGATTTTATATCATGCATGAGCTTTTGAAGTAATAAAGTGTCATATTGTGATGATGAAACATATTTTTTTGAATTTATAAATAGATGCATGATTTTGGCAAAAAATTTGAACATGGCCTTTTAACATAAAAAAATTGAAAGTGTGCTATCATTTTTTACATATTTGGTCTTGATTGATTTTATGACTAAGCTTGTGTTTTATTTTGATACATGTTTTCATAAAAAATTTTGAATATGCTCACATCAAATTGCTTAAAATGAAAATATATTTTTTTATTCTATTGAGATGAATGAATTCATGTTATGAGTCTTGTGAATCTCATGAAAATAAACATGATGAATATTTTAAAAAAATGTGCTTCATGTTTTCGGTCTTAATGATTTCTCTTGAAACTTGCTCTTTGGATCTATATGAAAAAACATGAGTATACTCATATGAACATCAAATCACTTGAAATGGAACACATAAAAAAATGAGAAATTGCACTATCATGATGCTTTACGTGTAATGCTTTTGATCTTAATGGACTACATGACAACTTGTATTTCAAAGTAATACAATGATGATTTTCATATATATAATTGGACATACCTTATGTAATCATCATTGATAATGAAAAAGTTGGTTGTCATGTTTAATGATTTTATGATATCATGAGTATTTAAAGACATTATATCTTGATGACAAACTCATGTTTTGGTTTTAAATTTGATACTCATTTTAGAAACATGAGCATACTTTGTATGAAACAAACAACTTGAAAAAAAGAAGATATTTTTCCTATCTTAAATCATGAGATTAATGATTTCATGATATTTGGATGAATCTCAATTTTGATGAAAAGATTATGAGTTCAAATGAAAGTTAATAATTTGATTTGAATGAGCTTAAACTTTTATGAGATCATCATCTTGACTTGAGTTTTTGATCTTGAGTCTTTTCTCCCATGTTGTTGAAAAAAAAAATATAAATTATTTTCTCTTAACTTATTGATACTCAATTTGAGAAAATATGTTTTGATGATTGAAACATTATACATGCACAATTTGATTTTTCTCCTATGTTTCAATACACATGACTTGATGATTGAAATATTAATGCAAATGTTTGATATATCACTTGTCATGGTTTGAATATCGATGTACAAGAAATGTTGCTTTTCTTTGATATCTTTTTTATGAATTTGAATAAGACTTGTTAAAGATTCTTGATTCATCTCTTAATCTCTTTGGAATCATAACTTGACTTGTGTGAATCAAGATGCATGAAACAAATTGTTCTCTTTGCAATTTGCTATCCAATGAATCATGATTGATATTATTGCTATTTTACCTCCTATGATTCACATTGTAAAATTTTATAAATCATGATGCAATAAAATTATTTATGCAACAATCAAGTGCTCATGTGATTCTTTGCTAATGAAAATACTTTAGTGAAATTATGATCTTGCAAATTATAACTTGAAGTTCTTTATAAATCAAGATCGTTTGTATCTTGTCTTTTGATTTCTCGGAATTCAATACTTGAATTTTTATGAATTTGTGATCTTGATATCTTGATTCTTATGAAATGTGATCTTGATGAAAAATCTTATACATGAATCAAGTTACTCTTTTATGCTATATCTTTTCAAATGGATCATGAGCCTTGATGTCATATATTTCATGATCCTAGAAGTGATATGATTTTTTGCCTTGTACAATGATTGAAAATTAATTTTTTTTTATGATAAATTATGAATCATGACTTGATCTATGAGATTGATATACTTTTATATATCATGATTCTTGGTTGTATGATATTTATCTTGAATTAAAAAAATTGATAAATATGAATTTTGATCTTGCTAAAAAAGAAAATTATGAATCATGAATGATATCTTTTGGTTGTGATCCTTGTTGAATTTATATATTGATATCCATCATGACATGATTTCTTTGCATTGTTGTCTTATTTGCATCATGTAATGATTGAACAATTGATGTATATTTTTATTGATGCAAATTTATAATTGATATGAAAAAATGGCTTGTATAATGATTGAAATTTTTAGCCATTTAGTCCTCCCCTTCTTTTTGACAAAGACAAAGGGGGGAGAAAAAATTGCTACCTTGCAATTTCACAAGAAGAAGAAGGATTGTTATTTCAAAGGATGCAAATATTGCTATCTTGAAAGAAGCAAAATGCAAAACTTCAAAAATTTGAAATGTTACACTTGCCTTTATGCCTTTATATTTAAATGAAAAGTTAGCATATATGTTTAAAGTGATCATACATAATTGCTAGCTCATTGCAAACAAAAGTTGATAGCTTGCAAAGGTGTGAAACTTAGTTACAAAAGAGAAGAATTGAAAGGAAGCTAACTATGTGTCAAAGTATGTTAGCTTGCTTTATCATTATTGATTGCTTGCTTATCATCTTTTTTATCTCATATCTTGATTTTTGACCCCTTGAATTCATGACTTAATATGCTAAAAAATTCATATTGTAAATTTGTTATTTTGTCATGATCAAAGCATTGGCTATTTGTACTCCTTTTTTTGACAAAACAAAGGGGGGAGAAGATTAATTGCTAGCTTTGTGTATCAGAAAAGAAAAAATTTTGCTAGCTAGAAACATGCAAAGGAAGCAAAGAAAGTGCAACTTGCACATCTCAACAAGCAAGTGAAAATTACCATCATTGCCCATCTTTGAAACTTGCTATGATTGAATGGTATAATTAATGTTGTATTGCAAAATGTTGTATGATGTTGTAAAAAAATCTGCATATCTTTGCAAATAGCTAGTTTGTTGTAAAAATTTGCATATCTTTTAAACTAGCTATAATGTTACTTCTCTTTTTTGTTGATGACATAGGGGGAGAAGTAGATTGATGACTTCATGCAATAATGATTGAATATTTTATATATTTGCATGATGGTTTAAATGGATTCTCTTAACATTGTGATGAATGTTACTTGGATTTGGGATAATCCAAGGGTTCTATCAATTGCATATTGATAGGGGAGTTTGTGTTAAACCGGGGAGTTATGGTTAACTCGTTGGTCATCAATTAGTTGTCATCATCAAAAAAAGGGGAGATTGTTGAATCTGGATTTTGATGATGAAACTAATTGAGTGTGATTTTGTGGTCTAACCACGTTTTGAGTTACGCAGGTCTACTATCTATCGATGATTAGACAGTTGACGCTGGAGGAATTGACGTTAACGGAGGTGATCACGTCAGATATTGGATGTCGAAAGCCGGGAGGTTCTGGCCGACTATCGGCAGGAGGCTTCGCACGCCGCATCGGGCCAAGAAGTGCGGAGTTGCGCCATGGATATCGAAAGGTTTGGAGGTCAATCGCCGATTGGGCAACAAGCCGCCAGAGAGAGCGATGATGTGTCAAGAAGGGATGGAGAAGGCCCACCAATGATGTGCCGGCAACCCAATGTCAATTGCGTTAATAACTATCTAGATCAAGTAGAGTGTTTGGTGTTTGTTTGTGCAGGAGTAACTATGAAAGGGATGAAGGCGTAAAGCAAAACCAAGGGTCAAGTCAAGTGCGATGGATCGTTGGGAGTTCGAGAGTTTGATGGAAGTCCCAAGATTCATTGGGAGTGCCGCGGAACCGCCGAGAACCCAGTAGGGAGCTTGCCAAGGGTTTTCGGAAGTTTGCCGGGAGGTTCGTGGAAGTTCGCGAGCTTGCCAAGAAAGATCGGAGCTTGCCAAAGAAGCTTCTGGGAACTCGCCAAAATCATCATGGAGTCCGAGAGCTTGCGGGAGTCCGCAGGATGGTTTCCGAGGGATCGGTCGGAAGACCGCCGGAAGTTCGCCAGGAAGCTCGAGGGAAGAAGACTTGACTTGTGGACTTTTGTAATAGCTTAGGAATGTCTTTAATTTCATAGTTAGCACATTAATTTGGGTTAGGATTAGGGGTTAATCCTTTAACCCAAGTATGGGCCCATTGGCCTTTGTTGGAACCGGTTTGGGCCAAGTTTGGGCCCAAACCAAATGTAGATTTTGTTGGGGATGGAGCCCAAAAGGCCAAAAATGAAACATGTGTGGCATGCAAAGATATGTGCATGCATGCATGCAGCATGCTACTATAGCCCGCCCATAGAATGCCCCTGACATCAGAGTCTGCCATCACTTGACTATCTTCGTAGCACCGCCCGTGGGGGCATAGCGGTACGGACCGTGGCTAGGTGGACACTGCACTAGCGACTGCCAGACAGGCGGTAGCACCGCCTAGCACCGGAAACTTCAAAAAAAATTCAAATTTGGAGCCCAAATTTGAATCCTCTTGAGCTTTATAAATTCCCCTCTCTTGCAGGTTCAAAGTGCAGCAAGAAGAGTGAAAATCTTGAGGGAAAACTCTGCTCAAATAGTGTCAAAAACTTCCCTCTTACTCTTAAGTGTTTTCTTGTTCAAGAGAGGGGTGAGAGCTTTGTAAGGGTTATCTTCTAAGCCCATCAAAAAGAAGAGGTGTTGCAAGGGAGTTCTTCCTGCCCATTGGAAGGAGGAAAGCTAGTGGAAAGTCGGTGTCCTCAAGCGAAGAGGAATCGGAAGTGGATGTAGGCTCTGATGACCGAACCACTATAAAAATCTGGTTTGCATTTACATTCTTGCTATTTACTTTTGCTGCAAACCATTTTTACTTGCTGCCTTATTTACTCAACTTCCTTATCATCTTATTATGTATGCTTTAAAGTTAAAACGTAATCTTTTTCGGTTCAAACGAAACGTTGCATTCATTCGCATCGAAGTTTCCAAAGCTTGTTTTAAATCGCTGAAAATCTATCATTTTATCCGCTGCACTAATTCAGTCACCCGTGCCCCCCCCCCCCTCTTAGTGCCGCCGATCCCTAGTGAATTATTATACAATAGTAATTAACCCAGTTGGCGAGTTTTGACAGGTATGACTCATGCTTAGCTCAATATTGGGCTTTAAAGAGCTTCATACACACATTTGGTAAAACTAGATGAGTAAAGGTTAGGATATAGAGATATATCCACCAAGCCCTTATCTTATTGAATATCTAATAAAGCCTTGAATTGTGGATCTATGGATGAGATCCAATAAGAGGCTACTAAGGGATTATTGAGTAGAACCTCAATCTAAGAAGCTTGGGTAATGGGATGAAGATCAGTACCCAATTGAGTATGATCTATTATAGTTAAATTGGAAAGAGGAGCTTTATAAATATGAGGAAACCAAAGGCCCATAGGTTGTGGCTCTCTTGGCTGCCACATCCTATTCTCCTCTCCTTTGCCTTCCAATAGTGTGTGAGTGTGTGGACAGCAAGAAGGGTCAGACCCTCTTGATTGTGTGGTGTGCGTGGAAGAGGAGATTGATGCAGCTGATTTGAGGAAACATCTTTGCTACCCTTGTCATGTGGATTATCGCTAAAAGGAGGACAATAGACCTCCTTCATCCCTCTCCCATAGATCTAAAATTCAAATATGTCATCTCCTAAGTAACATAATTTCTTTATACACGTGGCTTTTGATTTTGCGAGTTTTTTGTCGTAAATCTTCGCCGGACGACAAGAAACCTTTTTTTATGGAAATCTATGATTTTTTATTTTTTGTTCTTCCACTACACATGTAATGTCACCCTAAATTTTCCAACAATAATGATACTCATAGTTCAATGAATGTTCGTTGGCACTAAAAGGTGTAATATTATTGAGAGAACTCTTCTATGTTATAGCACCAAAAGATTAAGATATATTTCTATAGAGAATTAGAATTAGTTAATGATAAGATACTTGGTACTCTTGATTTTTACTAATTTTAAAAAACTTATGTGGCCTATATTAAAGGAAAGCAAACCAATAAATCAATAAAGATGCTAATAGAGTTCAGACATATTAGATATCATTCATATTGATATATATTGTCCGATACATAGCACATGGTAAAAAACTCTTTAATGCCTTTATAGATGATTACTCATGATATATGTATATCTATTTACTTCATGACAAAAATAAAACATTGAATATCTTTAAAGTCTTTAAGGCTAAAGTTGGGAATCAATGTGGTAAAGCAAACTAAAATTATGAAATTAGATAGGTAGAGAATATTATGGTAGAATATGCGAGAATGGATAAGCACCTAATCTTTTTTGCTAAGTTTCTTTCAAGAATATGGGATTGTTACTCGATACACTATGCTTGGTTCTCCCAACCAAAATGGTATTGTAGAAAGAAGAAACGTAACATTATTAGACATGGTTGGGAGTATGCCAAAAACTCAATCTTTCTAAATTCTTATGGGAGAACACTAAAGAAAGGTTGTGTATATTAAACTGAGTTCCAACTAAGGTTGTCCTAGGAACACTATTTGAATTATGGAAGGTTAAAAATTGAGTTTGTGACATATGCACATTTGGGGATATCCATATGAGTAATGATGGATATATACTAATAAGAGAAGAAACTACACCCGATGACTAGTAGTGGGTATTTCATTATATATTTTGAAAAAGTCACAAGATTTACAGGTTTTATTATCCATCTCACACAACTAGGATTGTGCAATCAAGAAATGATGTTTCTTGATGATGACATGACATGAGTGGGAGGGATCAATTGAAACATAGTTTCTGTACATGATCATATAGAATCTCAACCTTTCATCCAAACAATGATTGATTAGGTTCATAGTACTCTTCAAGTATAAACGGTGTTGAATAACCAATTATTGAATTCCACAAATTAACGTGGTATTCTAATAAGGTGACGGTTCAAGAATTACAATAGCTCTTTGAACAATTGGTTGAACCATAGTTCTAAAAAGGAAACATTGGAACAATATTAAGAAGATCTAGTAGAAATAAAAAAAAGATCAATAATTCCTGGCCAATTATGTTTGTATATCTACAAGAATCTAACTATATATTGAGTCAAAATGCTCCTAAAACCTTTTCACAAGTCATGAGTTGTAAAAGAAATTGATTTATAGCAAGATGACATAAAAGGGAGATAAATTCCATGAAAGGGAGAGCAAGGATCTTATAAAGTTGCCTAATAGAGTAAGGTCATTAGTTGTAAATGAGGTCTTTAAGACTAAGAAAGAT